>CM068828.1:8203719-8393213 GCA_028554795.2 Sinohyriopsis cumingii
CTGGCGCACGATCGAAGCAATACTTAAATTTTCAGATCAAATGGTCAAGCTAGCATATCGCATAATAATCAACCTACGCTTTATAATGCTTTATTTAATGTATAATAAAGGAAGAAAGAAACAATATTTAGGTGTTTGTAAATAAAAATGAAAATCATTAAAAAAACTAAAGATTTTTCGTCAATCTGTAATTAACTTAAACGTCAAAAATGGAACCAGCCAGCGTGTTGCAGAAGTAACTATCGTAGCGTCAGAGTGAGTTAAATGAGGCAAAAGAAACGTTAGCCACCCACCCACCCCCCAAAAATATATTGTATTTCACCTTAAGTGACTGCCCTGTCTCTTCTCTAAGGTACGCTTGTCAATGAAATATACGTGCATTATACGAGATAATTTTATGTCGGGATGTTGTTGAACACTCTTCATTGTCGTCCAACTAATGAGCGTTCTGACTGTTTTTATATTGTCTCTTTAGCAGGCCTGTATAACAAAATTAGTGTTGTTTGTATTTTGTCTATAGCAGGCCAGTATAACAAAATCAGAGTTCTGACCGTTTTTGTATTGTGTCATTAGAAGGCCAGTAAAGCAGAGTTTTGTCTGTTTTGTATTGCGTCTTTAGCAGGCCAATATAACAAAATCAACGTTCTGACCGTGCATCCATCGTGTCTGAATCAGGGCCAATATAACAAAATCAGCATGTAAATAAAATACGTGGTTAATGCACATTAATTGATCACACATATTGTTAATCTAATGTTTGGATTTAGTATTGTTACCCTTGTAAGTATTTGATAAATAACGTTTACTTTGAAGTCCATAAAAACAATTATCTATTAAAGGTATAATCTGATTACATGTCATACGTAGGCAACGTTTTGTCACATAGTTATGATTTATTGACGAGCATCTGTAATGCTGGCATGACGTTCTGTACTACACATTATGAATACTATGTATGAAATTATCCTCAGCAAAGCTGCATCTGTAGAAATAATGGTGTATGTTTCTCTTTGGCCTTTAAAAAAAACGTTCATTGGTAGCTTGTTTCTATTGGCTACAGTCTGTACAAAACACACCAAACTTACGCAAAACAAAACCATAAATCGTGGCATAGTTTCTTTAAATTCAATCACATTTAGACATATATGAAACAGTATATCTGCATGAAGATAGTCTCAGCATTAAAGACGAATATATCTGTCCTATTTGACAATGCGTTTTCATGACATAGAATGTCAAAATGTAGACTTAATGTTCGTAACCTTAACATCACAGTCATCACATGCGTTGTTGGTGGTTCTTTATATCGCTCGGTTAGCTGGCAGTGATCCGTAACGGCGAGCACTGTACACCACTTGGCCACTCGGGGCCCCTCCATATCTTCATGTGACTGTATATCTAGACTCCAGCTATACCATATCATACTCTGATATGGTTAATTAGATTCCAAATATTCCATAGCTTACTCTGATTGGTTACCTTGATTCCAAATGTTCCATTTCATACTCTGATTGGTTATTTAGATTCCAATTGCTCCAGATCTTACTCTAACTGGTTACCTAGATTAAAAGTGTCCCATATCTTACTCTGACTGGTTACTTATATCACAAGTGTCCCATATCTTGTACTTATTGGTTACTTCCATTGCAAGTGTTCCATATGTTACTCTGATTGGTTACTTAGATTCCAAATGTTCCATATCTATCTCTAATTGGTTACTTAGATTCCATGTGTTCAATGTCTTACTTTAATTGTTTACTTAGATTGAAAGTGTTCCGTATCTACAATGATTGGTTATTTGGATTCCATGTGTTCTAAGTTATCCCAATTTAACACCTAGATTAAAACTGTTCCAAATGCTACTCTGGTTAGCTGCCTAGGATCCAGTTGTTCCATTTCTTACTCTTGATTGGATGCATACATTGCAGTCAGGTGATATTGCGCTTGATATAACAAACGTCAATGTTGACGTTAAATGCGTTATACAATTTTTATTTTCATGGCAAAGAATTGTTTGAAGAAATTCTTCAAGGAAGCTGAAACACAATCTAAGCAGACGATTTATTATTGAGGCATTGTTCATTCTGCATCCATTTTCATTGAAATTTGGTTGTAAAACGTGATATGAGAATCATTGGCCCAAGTGCGTGAGATAAATATTGGCCTTAAACATGATCTTAAAAATGTTACTGACCTTCTCAGTCGATATCTACATTGTTTTTATTGCAGTAACATATAATTGAAAAAATACTAAGGGTTTGCAAACGGCATTACGCTTAAATAAATATGGCTGATGTTGTCCAGACCAAACACTATATTATTTTATACTGCTTAAATGGCATAAACAATTTTCAGATTTTGATATTTTAGCAGTGGTACATTCTCAAAGACCGGTAATTGTTAATAAGAGTAATACATTGACAAAAGGGTAAGTTACACTATTTGTGAATGCTATAAAATAGTTTCAATGTGCGAATTCAAAATCAGTTAGAGTAAGTAGCTGCTTAGTGGTTAGAATCCTCGATTCAGAAATTAAAGTTTGGAACCCTTTCAGGACAAAATTTGCATGTCGAAACACATCCATTTGCGTCACTGCCAAGGTATGACGTTGAATATTCAAGTAATAACTTGGCGTTACATATTTCTTACAAAAGATGCACAAATTATTAGGCGAACGTTTCTAAACTTCTCATATGTGTATTATTGTTGTATTTCTTGCATTGATTGGTTATAAATTTGGAGAGAACAGCAGCTCTCTGCGAGAAACAAAAACATGATAATAAAGATTTATTAGGATTTTACGGTAATGACCAGTGTAAGATAAATTGAGCTGGTTGATTGGTTTAGCTGACTGTATCTAAAATATTATTACACAGCTCGCTTGCAGCAATGTTTTACATTAAAACCTGTGTCGACATGTTGACATGTCGCTACAAGCTTCTTATTACTTAATTACTTACGGACATTGTATGTCAGATATACCGATATCTAACATTTCCCAAAGGTCAGGTTTATCTAAACGTTTCATCTTTAATAATGTGATAATGATCAAACATTATGTATAAAAACAAATTATGCTATCAACAATGCTTGTGCAAATGTCATTAACGATGGGCGAAACAGACGATGTAAACTTTTGTATGAAGCCTTAAATGATTTCTAGACTGTCGGGTATGTTATAATGACATTTAATCCACTCTTTATTCTTTTAGACGATCAAACTAACTACGCGACGGATAAGCTTAACGCTGTTCCACAAAATGAATGATACTAATTGAAGACAATAATTTACACTCTAGAATGAAAAATACTTGCTATTATCAAAATCGACATTTTGTTCTCCTATATTCTATATTTCTACTTTTGAACCATGCCTATAGTGACTATTGTGAATAGATTATCATTTTAGAAATTCCTAACACAGACGTCGATATTTACAACGTTCATTTGTTTTGTCTGATTCTTCTAAGCGGAATTATTTTCGTTCATAATGCGAGAATGCACAAATGTTTAGAAGATATAGTTATAAACTGAATATGCAGATTTGACGTAATAATTATTTCAATCTCAATAAAGAAGACAGTTTTGTTTATATAGAAAATCTAATTATGTCAGTAATCCTTATAATATGGAAAGCCCAGTAGATTACCAATGAAACCAACTGAATTTGAGAAAAGACATAGATCCCTACGACTAGTCTGGCAAAGAAGAGAGTTGATGAAGGGATTCATCTGCTGCTAACATCAAGTATACTCAATTCATTAGTAAACTAAAAAGTATTCAAAATAAAGTTGTCAGTAGAAGATATAATGACGCGTTTCTATCTGCATACATTAGATTTATAATAATAATAATAATAATAATAATAATAATAATAATAATAATTTTTATTATTATTATTATTATTATTATTATAGCTCCCCAGGTACAGCACGATACATATATTGAAATGTTAGCACTGTAGTTCTGGAATTGCTATATATTAAATGGGTAATATCTAAACGGGATAAAATCGTACATGGGAACTGGATGTCCTGGAATAATGACTTGTGTCGGAGGTATATTGGAAATTGATTTGGAAGTACCCACACATTTACCCCATCGTTTTGAAGATTGCCAATTAGCCCCTGAGAAGCTTGTATCACAAATATAATCATTATAATGATAGCCATTTTAGAAAAAAAAACTAACAAGGACAGAAATGTTTCGAAACGATCAGTGCCTAAATGAGTATGTATTATGTCATTCACTAACGAACAGTGCCTAAACGAGTGTTTTATGTTATTCACTAACGATCAGTGAATAAACGAGTGTTTTATGTCATTCACAAACGATCAGTGCCTAAACGAGAGTTTAATGTCATTCACCAACGATCTGTGCCTAAGCGAGTGTTTTATGTCATTCACAAACGATCATTGCCTAAAAGAGTGTCATGTGTCTACTTCGGTATTATTTCTAACACGGGAGAAGACCAGGTAGCAACGCCGACGGTCTATATGATTAAATAACTCAAGGTAAAAGGTATTGCAATTTAATCAAATATATCCGATTTATTCAACTATTTCATCGACAAATATCTCATTTGCAATATCTTTCGAACAAATATAATGTTCTGTTCATAGCTGCCAAATCTTATTTCATCGTATTAATTTAAGGTGGTAAATGAGAGAACTTCCCTTCAGTGTTTTCTCTATTACACATTTGTCCGCAACTGTGTTCTCTTTTCGTACTTAGGGTATCCTTAAATACATATTATCCTGGCACTTCCGGATACGTCCTTCCGAAACTTCCGGTACTCTCTTCCACGTTTCCTTTTGGCACTGCTCCTCCACACAAACTGCTGATGTCACAATAGACATCCCACGTGCTCTCAACGTGTCTACCCTCTCTCCGATTATTGGGTGTCGCCTCTCACACCCACTCGGAAAGCTTCCGATGGAATTAGAAGGGACTTATAATCTGGTGTCCTTGTTTTAATATCTGGAAAATTACCTACACTTATACGGACATTTCATGAGAATAATGGCGAATAATTTATCATGTCAACTCAAGCACTCACGTCTAAATATTCCATACATGCTTTGTTCCACGATAATTGTGCTGTAACATAACCAATAGTATCAACGACTTCTAATACATGCACACACATCCCTAATTGTTAACTTCTCGATATAGTAACTATCATTATCAACAACAATCATTTGCATTCCTACCCTACGATTTATAGACATACATATTTACAAATATCTAATTAATGTCCACACGACCAGCAATGGATACCTCTGCATAATTTACAATGTTGTTGTTGTTGTGGAGTTTAACGCCACTTTTGGCCATATCTGGCGGCCAGTATCAGTGGTGGAGGAAGAACCCGGGAAAACCCCGGAAAGAACCACTGACCCACGAGAAGATACTGGCAAGCTTCCTCACATACCCACCTTGGCCGAATCCGAGACTCGAACCAACGCAGACAGAGGTGAGATGGCAATAATCTGTAACGGAGAGCGCTTTAGACCACTCGGCCACTCGGGGCCCCAGTTTACAATGTATATATTCAGATACTAATAATGCTAATACAAGTTCTGACACAATTCATTAATATATTCAGTCATGCATTAAGATGCAACATAGAACATTAGACAATCCAACAATCTACATACCTTAATTTTGCATGTTAATATTTGCTATACTCTACGTTACGATATGTTGATAATTCCGCCATTCATGGAAGATTCCGTGTCTAATAAATTAAATGTTCATAATGATATGTCAGTCTTACCACATCTAGTTATACAAGTAAGACTAATTCGGGCGAAGATATGTTACCTCAATAAGCCTTTGTTCACAAATCAAAACCTAGAATTTCCATAGAATTCCTTCCCAGCGTCTAGTGGCTAGAGCGTCCGCCACGGACGTGGGAGGTCGCGGATTCGAACCACGGCCGTGTCATACAAAATACATAAAAATAGCACTAACAGCTGCATCTCATGGCGCTCAGCATTAATTGGTTATTGTTTGGCCTGGTCAGCCTGCTGTTTGCATAAAGTGACTGGCTGGGACATCATGCTACATGTCTGAGGCATAATGTCTCAGTGCTAGACATCAATATAAAATGCCACGCTGAATACATCGTAACGATATGACTGAAAAATTGTTAAACATGCGTTAAAAATCCAAATCACATACACACGGCGTTTAATGAGCGCACATCTTCGGCTACGCCGAGTCCAACCTAATGCCTCCCAACTTCTCTACGATCCACATCTTGGGACGTTCGCACATGTACTAATGGAAAAATGGACGTAGTGCGAACTAATTGCTTATTGAGACTCAGTCATAGATTTGAATTGATTAGTTATATTGGATACGGTCTGGTCTCTTCGAAAACTTCCCTAGGGTAAATTTTCACTAACCTGTTACTCTCATGATTCGGTCCCTAAGAGTCCAAGATTGCTTCCAAGCTAGTCGTGACATCACTGAGTGGGTGCAAAACAGAGATGTATCTACCTGGTGGTAGAACTAGCAATGAAAATAACTTCGGCCGTTGCGCAATGGTTAACAACAAACAGCCACTTTCTTTTGTCCAGAATCAGGTTTATAGTTGTAATTATCCATAATACTCATTGACATTATCCCAGGTATTCACAACTATAAATTAACTCTAAGAAGACATGTGGATACATGAAGCATGAAACATTAGCAAATTTCCCCCACAACGTGTCAAGACTATGTTTGAAGACATTCATTAACAATCGGTGCCTAAGCGATACGTTTTATGTCATTCATTAACTAACTTTAAACTCTGTATCCAGCTAGGGATAACAATATATTTAGAACCACCTATATAAACGAGGAACGAGGTTAAATACATCCACCCACCAATATATATATATATATATATATATATATATATATATATATATATATATATATATATATATATATATATATATATATATATATATATATATATATATATATGTGTGTGTGTGTGTGTGTGTGTGTGTGTGTGCATACATACATACATACATAACACGTAGTTGTCGAATACGGCCAGAAATGAGTTTGAAGAAAGAAAACAATATTCAAGCTCAGTATCTGGGAAACTGATTGAAAATATCCGCAAAAATACCATGTCAAAATATGTGCACATGAAGAAAAATTATATAACCACCAGATAGGCATTACATGTGTAAAAAGGACAATCAAAGATGAGAACCTGGTATTTGGGGGATATGACAAAAATAACATTAGATTATGAAAGCCAGTATATGGTGTCTTTACAGTTTTAGCAATACGGAAAGCAGTGATGTATTAATTTTACTACACTAGGTAAAAACAAAACAAGAAAACAAATATTCTCGAAATTAAGAGTAACTATTAGAAAATGATAATATATATGAAGACGTATAGCAAAACATAAATAGTTATGATAAAAGACAATGACCGAAAATATAAAGACTGCATTTGGTAAGCAAGGATATTCCAGGATTATTTAAAGACTAATTCAACTTATTCAGGAGATGAGTTAATTGGGATATAAACTCTAATCTTTTAGGACAGATACAGAAGTAATTGACAATCAAGGAGAGTATAAAAATACAGATGTATGTACATTCTCTGTGGTGCGAAAATATCAGTTATCAAGATATGAAGTTAATTGATAAAGCAAGCATTATTTATTCAGTGTGACAATAAATACCGTATCATTATATGCCTGTTAATGGCATAATTAACTTACTCTTTGCTATTTTTAACAATCCTACCCAGACTAAAAATGTAGCTGTCATATATTCGTACTGTAATAGAACTTCCGAAACGTGGAAGTTTCCTGGACATAAGGAGAGATATATACGCTCGGAAGTCTCATCATCAATAATGTGTTTCTTTTATTCTCTTATTCTGGTTTATTGTTTCAAATATGTTTTCCTTCATTCCCGATGGTACCACATCATTCCCATTGTTTTATTACCTTATGGATAGAAGACTGCAGGAAACTTAACATTGTCATCATTAGTTGATAAATGGATTATATTTTATACGTTAACCAAAACACTTATTTTTCAAGGTGTGTGTCAGTAAACACTAGTCTAGTTAGACGTGCAGCCTTCTCCCTTGTGTCTACAAGGTTAATTGTAAAGGGCGTATTTGTACCTTGGAATAAATCTATGAATATTTCTAACATTTTCCTTTTATCACTAGGGCCTCTGATGGTGACTGTGATCTCTAAATTTATCTTCTGTAGTAAGACCTATTGTTGATGAATGTGAGACAATTAATGATGTCGTTATCGAAGACGTTTATAGATGTAAAGCAAGAGTAAAGTTTGTTTTTCTTCGCAGTTTTTCTCGTCGCATTGTTACGAGTTCATGATCTTAAAATAAGTACAAGATAAGAGTGAAGAGATCAAGCTTTGTAAAATTTAATATATAATGTTTTTCCCCATGAACACAAAGTGAAAAAGGAGAGAAAATAGCTTACCGTATTTCGAATTAAATCCAAATTGTAACCCAAGAATATGAAAAGTCCCATCAATAAAAAGTTCTAAGTGAATTGCAGTTCAAATCCCGATGAAATTTAAGATGAAAGGCGATGACGTCTGTAATAACCAACGAAGTGTAGATGTGTCAACATTCTCTTGTTGAATCAGAGAAAATATTATCCAGTTTTGAATTCAGTATAATTTCCAGTGAATGTCTTTGTCCAAGAACGAAATCAGAGCACTGTTGTATTTCCAGGGGAACAAATGGAATTCAACAATTTGAAGAAACGACAAATTTAGCTCAAACTGGTAATAAGATAGCACAACTCATACATCTAGATGTTAGGGCCCAACTGACTAAACCTTTCTCAAAGCATAAGTTATATGACTAATTAAGACGCAAAAAAGGTACCCGGATGAGGGTCAAAAATTCATTCTTCTGGAAATAGAAGCTTGGCACCAATTGACATATGCTTAAAAACACGTCATCCAGATATGACCTTAACTCAACGTAATGATTCCTACGTTGATAAAGATAAAAATAAAGTCAAAATAGTTGTTTACCAAAACTGTCACTGATTTTGGAACAAAGTCAGCAACTAGATACAATCTTTCATTTACTCAATTCTGGACAAAAGGGCAAGTCCAGTAAATAATGTTATATTACAATAGTATGTAATGGAATAAAATAAAATTTTAAATCTAACAGACAAACAAATGATTTAAATTTACCTAACATAATGAGATATGGCCATATGATAAGGTTCGATGCTGGTCATATTTGCCTGTAATAATAACATAGATTAACACTGCAACATTTGCTGTTTCTCTGATATAATCGTTTTTTTATTGAAAGCATTCTTCACACACAATTTTTGGATAAAGTTTAGCTGATATCTGTTCATATTTGTTTTGCTGGATGATTCAATAGCACAGATGATGAAAATAATGAATAGAATGAAGAGATACTTTGCATTATATTAGACAGGTGATGATGATGTAATCAAAGAAGTTTTTATATTTATATTCAGCATGTCAAAGTGTTCCATTTTACATCACAATGAGTATTGATCCACATTTGATTCTTACCTTGTTTACTTAACACACAGCATCCAAACCATCCTGTCATAAGGAATGATGACACTTGTAACAATAGGCGTTTTCGATATGAAAAACATGCACTGATATACAGCAAAACAAATCATTTTAAAAATTATATTATATATCGTGCATTTGCCGTTTTTAAGCTCTTATTAGGTAACAGTTGACTATATATTGACTAAATTGTTGAAGGCCTGATTAAGATCTTAATGTATTTATAACAGAAATCAAAATGCATTTATCCAGGGTAGTTTTCTTTTTTCCAATGTTATTAAATAATTTTCAACATTATTTTGGGTCTAACTTACAAACCCTTTTTAATTTATCGGTACTATGTATTTTGTTTCATACTGGACTGACGCATTTTTTATTTCGTTGGATTAACTGCATTAGTTCATTTCCGTACTGACGGTCATATTTTGGTCGGTGCAATATTCGTGCAAAGTGGTATTTTCGCCTGGCAAATTTGAATTAAGAAACCTTTTTATGGTACGTGTCGTTAATAGTACTAGATATTTATCTAAATACATAGCAATCATACCATAAACTCTATCAGCCATCTCAGTATTCACTATTAAAACCAACATCACTTGTTAGGTGTGTATTAGAAGTACGTGTTTACTGAGGAAATGTTAGTTATACATGACACCTCTATGCTGATTAGACTGTTGTTACGTATGATAGTTCATGTTTAGGACTACGAGCATTTTAGTTTTCTGGATGATAGAATTACAAATAATGAAGATACAAGACCTCCTTTTGCGTGCCTCTTTGCATATTGGTGCGCATGTCTTCAGATAGGTTGCTGTCTACAGTGAAAACGGTTGATATTTCAAGTAATATGTAATTATCAATCTAAGGGATTGACGCCGAAATTGCCATATCAATCTAAGGGATGCACGCCGAAATTGTCATCTCTCGTTGTAGAGGATATACCGTTTGACAAACAAACTGAAACTGATTTGTAATCATGGATACAGCTGGATCTGGTGTGGAATACCAAATGTTTAGTTTTAATAAATCCACATATTAATAGCAAGGTGGTTTCTCCCTTCCATTTTATGTAGACATAAATCGGAAAGGTTGTTTCTCATAATGCGCTTTGTATTACCCTCTGCTTGTGCCTTCTCGGGGTTCTAGTCTAACTAGAAAAGCCTTACCTTCAATAATGCTAAATTCTCCATTTCCTTACTGACTTTATAATAAACACCTTACTAGCCACTTGACTCTATCATCCAAATCCGATTCCTTAGAGTCTGTGTCTTTTAGACAACAGGATTTTTCCTTATAGTACCAGTATACTTTAAGAGGTCGACATGAATAGCATGTAAAGAATTAAGCTTCTTCGAAATTATCTCAAGGTTGGCATGTTTATATTTAATTGACGACCGCTTTGGAAACATAAGATAGAGCCAAGCCGCAAGTATTCCTCCTTTTATTACCTCCAAGAATATTTATATTATGGGCATGGTGGTCAGTATGGACAACGTTGATGCAAAAGTTGAGATCTATTATGCATTAAAATTATAATTATGTTTCTTTAAATTTTTCATACGACAGAGACGTTCCGTGAATATCAGAATCAATAGGTGAAAAACTGAATACTTAGTTTCAAAACTTGGATAAATTATGACCAATTATTGCATTGTTGCTTTGCATACTGGATGCTAGAATAATCGCTCTTAGAACTCTATCTCTTTTCCTCTCATTCTTTCTCCCTAGTTACGATCCAAGTTTTTATGTATTTTTACAAATGATAAAGACAGATATTCTTAAATATGTTCCGTTTTGGTTTAACACATCACTTGTAACTTTAAATCCCTTCATTTAGGTGGCTTATCAGCACTTTGCGAAAATATTACATATTCCACTCATGACCATCATCTGGCAAAAGAAAGTTTATTTTTACAAATTAGGGATTATTGCGAAGTGAGTACAGCTTACTTTAAACGATACCCTGTCATATTTTAGTAGTCTTATATATCGTTATGGAGTTCATTTACGCTCTTATTATCTTTTCTAAATACAAAATTGTGTGGAAAGAGATAGCACTCATTGCAGGTTTTTATTGTGATGAAATCAAGTTGGTTATTTCATAAATTTGAAAAATAACAGAATACACCTCCATATTTTTTCATTATATTCATCCCCAAAACCTGTATTCATTGTGCCGTAAGTATTTTGGATAATATCTCTCTATACTTTCTGAACCTATTAATTACCTCAGGCCGCCAGTGGCTGACGTAAGTTTACAGATCTTGAAAGAAGCATAAATGATGAATATAATTGAAACTGCGATATTTAGTTGTTGCAAAATCATGAAATAAAAGTAACTGTTAATTAGATCACACATGGATGAGAAAGGATTCGCCATAATCCAGGGATTGGTCTAGTAACTTTGTAGCGAGAATTAGACTGCTAATTAGCCCGGAACTTATCTATGGACGACAACAGCTCTTGTTTGAACATTTGAATAATCATTGCCAAAGATAATTTCTGAAATCTAATTGCAATTTTATCTTCTTGATATCCAATAATCTTAAGCTTCAAACTTTAGCAATCATGTCTTATGCCAGTCTACATCAAGAGTTATAGATATATCATTGAACATAATTCATCAAAGTGTATGATAATCTAAAGATATTTAAAGTTTAATTATAAATATGTATATGAGATGAACTAGGAAGTAAACCATGATTGACATTTATATCGAAAGTCGATTTTTTTAAAATATAAATGTTTTAAGTATATTATTTTGAATAGCTTACTGACATTGCCGATATGCTTATATCCCATTTTACGAGAAATGGTAATACGTTAGCTAGCTTTTATTTTGCTAGGATTTCATTGACTGGAGTGATACAATAAATCTATGTGATATTGGGTTTCACAAAATGGTATATTCCAGATAGTACTGCTGATGTTGTTTCCAAGTATACGATGTATTGCTTTGTAGCGATTAAATTACGTCAACAATAGAAATGGGCCCAGACCTGTTTGGTCCCAGGATAACGCCAGCTGTCGTTTGACCAATATTTCAATATGTATTGTCCACTTTAACTATCTGAGTTCTATCACTTTCATTTATATGCAGATCATTCTGTTGCTGTGATCCTTGCCGATAATCGGTAATTCTTTGCTAAAGTTGTATATATTTATGCAACCATTCATTCTGCAAGATTGCATTATAATAGTTTGAAGTCCTTGTTTGAAGCAGAGGTAATATTTGATGAGACATTACCATCTTTAGTTATGGAGTCCGATTAATGGCTTCTTGAAAACTGATACTGTAAATTAATATTTAAATTTTCTTTCGATACATTTTCAAATAATTTGCTTTTATGTACTTTGTATCCTAGTAAATAATTTGGTTTCTTAGATTTATGGAGTTTCTCTGTCGTCTACCTCAGTCTAATCGCAAGTTTCAGGTTCAGGTCAGATCACATTTTGTAACCAGGTCAGGTATTGTTTGAGATGGAATGCACTTTTTCTGAAAATCGATTAATTACATAATTAAAGCTAGCTCAGACGTCGTTGGCTGTACTGCAGGAATTAATGATGTCTCTCTGGCTTTGATTTCTTAGCTATTGATACAATGATTGTATTGTCTCCATTTACGCAACCAGACTTCCCTTTCAAGAGAATACATTTCAGCATAATCGATGTATATACTTAAGGATGTTACTTTATGATCGCTAATATGTTTGACGAACGATAATGGACCCAATTTTCAAAGATTTCTAAACTTCTGATTCATTAACAGGATCTTGGAATATCACAAAATGTTATTAAGTGAGTTGTAATATTAGTTAGTTCGTCAATTTTGCAAAGAAAACACTATTCAACAACATTACATAAGTTTTTGTTTTAGTGAAATCCATCAATATTATTGGCTGGAATTTGAATTTGACGTAATATAACCAATCTAAAAACGGCTTCTGTCGGTACTTAGTTCTAAGATTTTTTTTGACAGAAAATGATCATACGTCAAACCATTCATGTTTGCGACTTGCAAGGAAGTAAAGAAAAACACCCACAGTATTAATAATTAGAGCTGTGACGTCGCTTTCAGCATTACCATTTTAAAATCAAACTTTGCAGATAACTCCATATGTATGCTGCTTGTATCACTTTTCCTAACAATGATATTTTAATGCTATGATAAATAATTAAGTAACGACAATTTTATACCACCTTGCCGATATAGCTAAAAACACAACATATCTCTAGATTTAATTTAAAGCAGAATTCCGAATATTTTTCTCTTAATTTCTATGTTATAATTGAAGCATGTCGTGTATATGGTAAGACTGAAATCAATGCGTACATTGTGATGTTATTTTATTTACTGTAGTAGTTCCTAAACAAGAATCTTTCTCATGTCCCAACGCATCAATATATATTCTCCTGTGTACTACTTCCTCTGAATTCAATTTGGAAATATCATAAACTAGATATAAAAATACCCTCTCCCATTACAAATAAATACATAATGGAAATGAATAAATAAATCTTTAAATAAGGTAAATAAATAAATAATTAATTAAATAAATAAATAATGAAATAAAATAAATAAAGATATAAATTTCATCCATCCCAATCTACCTTAAACTACGGACAGATTCTGATTACTGATGTTGCTAAAATAAACTCCTATTAAATCACCATTGCTTTTTTTCCTTCAGGTTCGACTTTTGATCTTGACCTTCGGTACGCTTTGTTTTTGTTATTCCTTATATTGTTCGTGTTCTTGTACTAGTTTATGTTGCCTATATGCATTTGTCCAATGACCTAATATGTTTGCTTTACTATGTCTGCATGCAAATGTACATAGAATCATGAAACTTGGTGAGGGTACTCACCATGATGAGAACTGATCACTAAATATGTCATTATCACCAATACAGCATGTTCCACTGATTGTTAAACCTGCACGTTTGTTCACGGAGACATGAATAGACTGGTATGGAAAGTTATTGCGTTACTTAATTATGTACTCTGTATCCTAACTGCCCTCAAATCAAGGCACTATATAAAATTGTATAAACCTTTAATAAAACAAATTTGATATGTTGCATATCCTTTATAAAAATAGAATTGTATGTGTGACTGTTTGTCTCTATTTTATTATATTATCTTTGGGTGAATATGAAGGCGGCCAACAACGTGCTAGTTTCCTAGTAAGGTCCGTCAATACATTCACAATCTCTGACCAGATTAGTTGTCCAGGAAAGCCAATGCGATACCATCTGGCGCCCGCTGGCGAACAATACTGAGACCGGTCTGTGGTCCAAACTCCAAGTATAGCATTTGTTTGAGAGGAAGCGCAAGTCGATCTCTGAGATACGGAACTACCAATATGGACAAGGTGTATTTTGATCCGCTTGCAAATCAATAGTACATTGAAACCACAATCACTTCGACCTTTTAGCCTAAGTGGTGATTCCATCAAATAATACTCATCTCTTGGTGTAAAGGAAGCGCTGAGAAACTCACATTAGTACAATGATACACACCCATGCGATACTTCTTTGAGCGAATCAGATTTGCTGTATCTGAGATTTCGAGCGCTCGCGAAGACATTCTACATAGGTACCATACCAAAGATCGTTTTGAACAATCACGCGCGAGACTCCATTTGTCTTCGTCATAGTCTTGTAGCCACTAACGATAATCGAATTCATTTTGAGATGTATTCCCACATACTCTTCGATTAGCGTTCTTGACCACTCATCCTTGAACTTACCAAAAGCATTGTTTGTTTGTATTATTAAATAGTAAATGGTCTTTTAAATTACTAGTGGCGAATTAAGTTGCTAGAGAACCATCACCCATATTGGCGTACATATAATTGGTTGTAATATGCCTCCGATGAATGCTTTGTGGAATGTTGACTTATTATGAACATCAAATCAAGTAACATTCATTTTGCAATACTACAATAGTTTCCCATTGTGAACGCCGATATTGACATATCATAACCGATCATTTGTGAGTACCAAAGTTAACCACATGGTTTAGGACTTCTTTCGTTTACATATAACAAGGCGCACGAATACACAGATGATAGGGAAACGAAAATAAAATATTTTAGGTTTGTACGAAGTTACCAATGCGATGCCGTCGAGTTTGACAATTCGCATATTAGAAAGGAATAGTATGACCAAACAAAAAAGTATGGCGTCAACTTCGTCAAGCGAGAAAATTAAATCGCCATAAGAATTCAGATCAGCTGGAGCTTTAAGTGGATCATACAATTTCTACGATTTTGATATATGTTTATATATCAACCAAACTGGCTGCTTGTAAGAAAAACAATTATGGATAATGTATGATAACTTACAGAAGAGGTAATGCTATATCGACAAACGAGAAATAGTACTGTGTTTTCGGCGTAAAGAATCAATATTATATCAATTTATTTATGTATCTCACCTCGTGAAGGATAGATATTACAAGAATTTATTACATTAAATGTGTTATGTATCTCATTTCGTGAAGAGTCAGTGTTGCATACATTTGTTTATATATCTCACGTCGTGAACAAAACGTATTACGTAAATTTGTTTATGTTTCTCAAGTCGTGAAGAAAAAATATTACATGAATTTGTTATGTATTTCACCTCTTGAAGAATCAATATAACATGAATTTGTTGATGATTCTCACATCGTGAAGAATCAATACTACATGAAAGTGTTTATGCATCTCACCTCGTAAAGAATCAATATAACATGAATTTGTTGATGTTTCTCACCTCGTAAAGAATCAATACTACATGAAAGTGTTTATGCATAACACCTCGTAAAGAATCAATATTACATGAAATTGCTTATGTTTCTCACCTCGTAAAGAATCAATATTACATATATTTGTTGATGATTGTCACATCGTGAAGAATCAGTGCTACATGAAAGTGTTTATGCATCTCACCTCGTAAAGAATCAATAATACATGAAATTGTTTATGCATCTCACCTCATAAAGAATCAATGATACATGAAATTGTTTCATAATAATTTATTAACAGATCACTTGATTAGTTGGTTGATTAACATATTAAATAGTACAATTTTAAAACAAGACACAAATAAACTTACGTGTGAATTTAGACAAAGGCAGATTAATTCAATACTGTCTGTAAAGCTTCTCGTTCAACAGGTAAACGTAATCTTCATTTAAGCGTCCTGCGTATGTCATGAATCCAACTGTTGCAAGATTCTTAAAACAATTTGCTCAGTCGTATTGAAACAAAAAGGTGTACTTAAAATATAGCCTTTTAAAAAACACAGAACGCGGACATGCAAAAATGAACAAACGTGAAAATTACCAATATAATGGTCTAGCCGTTTTACCATTGAAATGTGACATGCCCATAGGAAAGATTTAAAACCTAGTTATTCAGAGGAAATATTTACAGGAAATGTTACTGGAGGTATTAGTTTTATTTATTGTTTATAGTAACGAAACCTTTGAGAAATGAATACTTTTATATAGCTAATGCTTTAAACTTCAGTAACCGAAACATCATCGATGTGTGTTTTATAGCGTTTCATTTAGTATATATTCACTTTATTGTCATTGCATGGAAAAAAAATAAATACAAAGAGTGGGCACAAATTAGAATTCTGCCGCAAAGAAAGCACGACACTCCAATTTACAGGAGGCCGTAAATCGATAATTATTTCTCAATGCATCATATACTTTTGCATTCGTTACGACTTTAATTGACAGCATATGTCTCATTAGTATAAAAACTAAATAAACACTATTTTTAAATTTTTATGACAAATAACAGGCGTAATAAATTATGTAATATCTCATCTCTTCAAGACTTCACTGAAGTACGAAATAATGAGGTGACAAATGTATTCAGTCATATTAATGGCCTAGTAACGTCTTGAATGATTATATATATATATATATATATATATATATATATATATATATATATATATATATATATATATATATATATATATATATATATATATATATGTGTGTGTGTGTGTGTGTGTGTGTACAATAAACTGACAACGAACAATACAAAGCTTTGTTTCACTAGCATCACAAACTAGAGACGATGCAAACAAATAAACGGAGATAAGTGTTGAAGTTACAAAAGTTTTCGCTACTATTTCTACTGGAATTTACCCTTGAAAATCTTATTTCAGTCGTTTAAATGGATTCGGGTTGAATGATGATGTTGTGTGTCTATTTATATTGATCTACACATAGATGAGCAAAATGAAAAACAAAACAAGAACAAGAAAACAACTATTTAAATGAAGATGTGCTGGCTGTGGAGAGATGATGGTTTTATTTGAGTGTGCTTGTCTGGTTCTAGTCTTCTTGTTTTAGGATGCTTGGTTGCCATGGTCTAAGGATGCATATCCATTAGGATTCATTTTCTTTCATGGTCTTTTAATTCCAGTTGAAGGTGTGTGCAATTGCAATTCGTGGTAAGTCACTGAAAGTGTGGCAATGGGACTCAATCCCTGCCAAACGCGATCCCTTGCTTGATCCAGTACAAGTGAATGGACTGTTATTCATCTTATAATTTGTAATACACATACACATACACACAGACATATACCAAATTATCAGTCAAATCAATCAACCCATCTTTTGCCCCAAAGATATTATAATACCTGAAATCATGCTCAAAATTGATAATTGTCTCAGGGCATAAAACATAACCAATAATATTTCCTTGAGAGTTTGATGCTGATTCAGACAGGAAGTGTAATATTTTTTGTATAGCAACACTGACTGCCTGATGTTTAAGAAATTTATTTTTTACGTTTTATTAAAAGATAATAAAGGATAAAATAAAATAGGTTTAAAAATAATTCTATTTCTCCAAAATACATAGTTATTACATTGACTGGTGATAAATTTGGCGATAAATTTGCACAACGATCGTTAATATATATATGGGCGTTGAGGTTCCAGAAAGTATATAATATAAACTACATGGTTAAGATCGTTAATATATATATGGGCGTTGAGGTTCCAGAAAGTATATAATATAAACTATATGGTTAAGATCGTTAATATATATATGGGCGTTGAGGTTCCAGAAAGTATATAATATAAACTATATGATTAAGATCGTTAATATATATATGGGCGTTGAGGTTCCAGAAAGTATATAATATAAACTATATGGTTAAGATCGTTAATATATATATGGGCGTTGAGGTTCCAGGAAGTATATAATATAAACTATATGGTTAAGATCGTTAATATATATATGGGCGTTGAGGTTCCAGAAAGTATATAATATAAACTATATGGTTAAGATCGTTAATATATATATATGGGCGTTGAGGTTCCAGAAAGTATATAATATAAACTATATGGTTAAGATCGTTAATATATATATGGGCGTTGAGGTTCCAGAAAGTATATAATATAAACTATATGGTTAAGATCGTTAATATATATATGGGCGTTGAGGTTCCAGAAAGTATATAATATAAACTATATGGTTAAGATCGTTAATATATATATGGACGTTGAGGTTCCAGGAAGTATATAATATAAACTATATGGTTAAGATCGTTAATATATATATGGGCGTTGAGGTTCCAGAAAGTATATAATATAAACTATATTGTTAAGATCGTTAATATATATATGGGCGTTGAGGTTCCAGAAAGTATATAATATAAACTATATGGTTAAGATGTAAAGCGATTTTGAAGTAAATTATATTTATGTCGGAAATGACGGCATTCATTTGGTTTTCCTAGATAAATATTAATTGCAAATACAAGACAAAAAGTAGATACATTCCTGTTTCCTTTGTCAATATATTTTAATATCAGATAGATCTTTAATGTGTAGCTGCATGGCCAATGAGTGAGGCGACGTTTATGAAACGGAAGACACTTGTGACGCGCGAGCAATCGATATCAAATATATTGGTTCCACACGTGATGAAAATGTAAACAGTATGTAAATATGAGGTTCTATGCCTGTCGACTCAGACCTGTGTTCACAACTGCTACGGAGAGGGTCAAAGGTTAAATTATGTGAATCGTTGACGTCATTTTGAACGATTCCACACAGGCAATTGGTGTAGAAAATATTACATTTAGTTCTGGTTTTGTTTATGAGATTATGACCGGCGAGGACGTAGTTACAACAAGACGTTAGATCACAATATAAATTTCAATTTAAAACACACAATGTCTCAATCTCCATAGAAATAATCATATGTGTTGTAATATGAATAATCGATGCCTTTAATGACTTTGAAATGTTTTCCAGTCCATTAAGTTGTTGCTGAACAATCCCTTTCACTTTCATAACGTTTCAATTCTGGTTTCGTTGATGCGATTGTGACCAAGCTAACTCACAGTTGTATTTGCAACAAAATCTTGCATCGGAACATGAAATTCTTTGAAACACACAGCGTCCCAATCGACTCAGAAATCATCATTGATGTCGTAATGTTCATCATTGATGAGTTTGTATATCAACGTGCGAAATATGTTCTGCCCCGTGCTGTAGTTTATAATCAATAGATAACAAATCAATTCGGCCTCATTGATAACTTCTAGTGAGTTGTTACATGCACGAAGGTTCCCCACGAGTATTTCCAATCGATCCGCACGTTCGTGAGTATCACAAAGTCTACCAAGATCTTTTATATCCGTTGGTTGTTTTTTATGCCTTCATAGCCCTTGCAAATTTATCGAGAGTTAGATTCATACTAGGGTTCGGGTTGTTTTATTTTCCACAGCCTCGGTCAATCTTGTGATTCGGGATTATTATTTTCAGTCAACTATTCCTTCGCTATAAGTACATATTCAGGTGAGGGCGCTTTTTATTCTGTTAGCCATAAAACATCTTCTTTTGTACGACATGTACATTGTTATTGTCTTTGTTCCTCAGTTATATTGTCCACACATTCCTCTTTATATACATGTTCATTTGTGGCCGAATCTTCTTCCCGTTTTGGTGTGTGTATTAATTTTATTAAATCTTTCTTCGCTTCGCTGGCTTAGGGAACTTCTGAAGCTCGAACCTTATTATGTATTTGACTATGCAAATGAAACCGTTCACCAGAGACTTGTTTAATTCATTTTATCTGCTTGACTTATACCTTTCATAACTTATATTCGTTCTTCAGTCTCAACATTTCTCCAGTGTACATGAATATCGGAATATACTGGAATGTCAAAGATCCACAAACGACCTTATTCATTAAAATGTTGCCTTGCTGTTTGCAAAATTGACTGTTTCACTTTTTTTCTTGGTCGTGGAAGCTTTTGAAGCAATTCTTTGATGGCTTCCCTTTCTGGGATTTTTTAAAACTTTTTCGATATCAGCATTGACTTCCGCAATCGCCCTTGGCATATGTTCAATATTTTAAGCGGTTGCTTTCGTGGCTTTCTTAATATCATTGACACATTTAGCTTGGACTATGATCCTCTTCTGGTCCCGTTGCCACTTGTTCTATTGTTGTTCTTATGATCTTTTTAATATCACGAGAATGTTCCAAAATTTCCTTTGTTGGTAAAAACAGATGTGCAAATCTTTGTTCGAAGAACACTGTGAGATTTACAGTGTCTTAACTATAACATATCTGAAACACTTTTACGGTGGGATATAACATTACAAATCATTTCCTGTGCTCACTCGCAATTTTAGGGCGTTTCTATCCAGACACTGCTATGCCATCAAGGGCGGATATTTGATATGTTTATCATGATTGTTCAATTGCTTTATCCAAACCGGCTTGATATTTTTCCTGGGTTTCATTAGAAAACGCAATAACGAGACAGATATAGTGTACTTAGTGACATCAGCAAACATAGAATGAAATTCAATATCCAACGAATGTTTGCGAGAAAATGAAAATAAATACAACGAATATCAACAACATGTTTTAGATCTCACGCATCATTTTAGGCACGTGGACGTGTAGTTGAGTGAAAACGATCATTTCGATATTTTTGTGTCGGCATCGGAAAATATTCTTACGAAACGAATTGAAGTTCAAGAATCACATGGTCAAATACGATAAGATTATTTTCACTTACATCAACTTCGCAAAACATAGGAGCCTCATCAATTCTGGAAAATAATTCAACGGTGGACGATTTGCCACTCAGGTCTTCCTTATATCCGTGAGTACATCATAAAACGGTTGATGATCACATACAACTGATCCCATACTAAAAGTCTAAACATCATATTAAACTAAAGACGAGTTCCTCCTAATCCAGCTAGATCCATGGGAAATATCGCCAACCTTGGAACAGAACTTACAGTCTCATGCGAACTATGCTTGAGTGGCTTTGGAGTTGCTTCTGCGGAAATGTCAATGACTGTGAATTTATTTTTTCGTGACGTTAAATGTATGAATAAAATTTTAGTATGTAACACAGCCATTTCTTCATATTGTTCCGACCCTAGGGTCTTAAACTAAATAACAAAATGAGTGAAAACCAGCACGTTTCGTAAAATTTTAAAATAATTCTATTTCCATAAAATAAAATGTGAAAGAAGTATTGTGCAATGCGAATAAACTCAAAGGGTATTCCTGATGAAGGTCACTAATGTACTAATGTATGAACAGTACAGAAGAATCACTATGATATAATACCAAAATTTATTTGAATGTCTTCACAATAATTCCTTGCATCCGTTGTTCTAATGAATCTGAAATACTTCAAGCACTGTAATTCCAACTAATAAATAAATGCAACAAATGAATTCCTCTCAAAGAAAAACAACCAAGACTGGTATTTACTACTAAGGATACCTAATTTTACGTAATAATTTTATGTTAAAAATTACTAACACACTAAAATAGCTCCTCGATTGTAGATTCTCGAATAACCCGATCTCGAAAACAACATCAGATATTTGACACTGACTAGTAAAAATTCGGTCACCTGGGCCTTTTCAAGAACTCAGATCACGTGATGTACCACTCTGAATGAATTTACGCAGTTGCTACATGAATCAACTGTAAAGCGCAAGCTAACATCAATGGATATTAGCATTTTAAATATTATTAACTAAAGAAACATTAACAACTATAATCATGAATAATAATACATATTGTATAGGTCTATATACTGTCTCCTTTCATATGAAAAAATAAATATTTGTGTAAATAAATGTGTTATCAAACTTTACTTTGCATATTAGTTAAATATACATTTAATATCGCATTGAAATATATATGAATGATATAACATTTATACAATATTCAATATAAATCAAAGTGCGTCAACAGACACTTTAAAGGAAAGACTAAAATACGATAATCAAAGAAATGATAAGCACTAGGAATTCAGATAGCCTCGCTCTTACCGCTATGGGTTTAGCTTGGCATTGTCCCACTGCTTACATAAAAATTGTAATACAAACACGGAAACACTATCTTTCATTTAAATTATTTGTCACATTTACATCACTGATCCTATCGAATATCTTCCCGATGATTTCCAAGTGATCTTTCGAGGTGTAGCTGTAATGTATGACGTCATCGATTAAGCGTCACAATTGCCTATCCTGGATGTTATTATGTTCGTCAAATGTTTGAAAGTTCAAGGGGAACCTCTCATACAAAACGGCACAACCTTATGTTGTTAAAGTCCATCTATATATAAGAATGCTGAAATTTCCTTTGCTCTATCCGAAATTTGACGTTTCCAGAATTCCTTCAAACTTGCAGCAACTGATTATGGGTATGTGAAATGAATCTGTCTTGGTGACACTGTTTATTCTTCTATAAGCAGTACACACACGGAAAGTATTATCTGGTTTCGGCACTAAAATGTATTGTCAACCCCATTTGCTTCTTTTGGGTTAGATACAGTTATTCTCCAGCAAGTATTAAATTTCTTTCTTCAAATAGTCTTGTCTGAGAGAAGACTGTTCTATTAAGGATGTTTGCATTTTTTAAAGTGTAGAATCTACGAATTCAATTTGATATAATCGTGTTGGAATATCTGGAAACAAGTGCTCATGTTAATTTAACATTTGTTTTAATTCGCTCGTCTCTTTCGTCAGCAGATACAAAATATTTTGTTCCTGGTCATCCAATATTTCCAAATTTCGAAGATTGGTTACATGAAAGTCACTAATATCAAATTTCGACTCGTCGTTTAAATCCTCAAGGTGTGGGACAGGTTCAATTAGAATGACTGAATAATTTATAGTGGTATCTCCATCGACTTACTTCTTTAATATGTTAACATGCTTTGTCTCTCAGGAATATTAGTAATGTAATTTAAGTAACTTTCTTTCTAAGATGAAAAGAGCACAATACTAACCTAAATAGGTTCATTCACCCATTCTGTAACAGCAAACAACAACCACCCTCGACCAATACTTTCCTTTGTCAAAGCAATACGACCAAATAATAAACTTAAAAATTTGATTAAATCTTTATAGAGCCCAGGGTGATAGGCAGAAGACTTAAACTAATTCACTGATAACTTGTTGGGAAATTTCGGATATAAAGTTTGACCATTGGTCAGATTGTACAGATTTAGAAAGGCCAGAAATGTGAAAACTTTAGCAATGCTTTTACTATTGTCCTTGTTTTAATTTTTCTCAGTGGACAAACACCTGGGAATGTTGCGGATGCACAATGTATCATCTACAGGTATTGGGTAACCGTTTTCTTAGGTAACGGCCCAACACAATCTACCATTAGTTCGCTACATTGTTCGTCAAATACCGTAATAGGTTGCACAGAAGGCAAATATTAGTTTTTCCAACCATTTGACATGTATGACAACATCAACATTGTCTAGATATTTCACTTTTAATTTTCAGCCAATAAAATTAAGATCCTGTGATCATTCTTACTGACTCCTAAATGACCATACAACGAAGTCTCATGGGCTAGACTAGGAATATCCTGTCGATATGACATAGAAACATCATTTTAATAGTTCAATGACCACTCACCACCTGTGAGTACCTCAGGTGGCGTCCATTTCTTCATAAGGACCCAAGTGTTCAGAAAATCATAGTTGGTATTTGTATAGCTTTAGTTACGCTAATAGCCCTCTGAAACAGCAAATCTCAGGAACATTGTCCTGTGCGAAAACTAGTAACTGTCTTTAACCACCCTGATTAAAATAGAAGAATGACCAGTAAAAGGATTATCACTTTGATCAATACATCTTGATTTATAAATACTACCAGCTAAAGTGATCGGATTAAAAGACTGACCCATAAATGTGTCAGCAAAAGAAAAAACACCATGATCACTATCATTTTCAATAGCTTTTTTTTCCACAGCTCGAGTAACTCCTAAAACAGGGTGTACATCAGGGATTTCAATTTCAGTAGGATACGCTCATTGGTCCAAGCAAGGTTTGTCAGGTACAAGTGGAGTAACTACAAATGTACCTTCAGTTAGGTCATTGACACGCGACTAATGAATACCCTCAACAGGTAAAGAATCAATGCTTCTATTTTCACGGGTGCTGAGACAAAGTCTGACGACAAATTAACACAATGGAGAGGAACATTAACAAATCCGCACTCTACGCCCTGAATAAGAACACTTTCACTCGAAGAAGACTTTTCGTCAAAAGGAAAAGTACTTGAAATAAATAAAAGAACTGAGAGGCTCCATCATCTCTTAATATCCTAATACAAACAACATTGTCATAGATACCAAGAAGTGATACAGAACCGTTCGACATAAATAGTTAATAATTCTATATTAAAAAGACTGCATTTTGCTAGTCCCAACATATATAATTCTTTCAGTACATGACCATGACAATGTCTTTTTAGAAAGAAGAGCATTTGGAACAGTTCTGTCTTTATTCTCTTAACGAAATTTCAATATGTAGCAATCCGAAATAATGTATCTTTCTGCTGACAATAGGTGCACGTTATAAGAGATAAAGATTTCTGCTCAGTCTTATCAGAAAGTATATTCCTAATTGTTTTTTAATTAAAAATCTGCTGAGATGAAGATATGTTGATGAATTAAACTTTGTGACTCAAAGAATAGTTATCAAATGTATTTGCTGACTTCTCTAAACTTGCAACCTTTTTCTCATCAATGTATGTCTTAACATAACTATTGCCGAACTTCTTGAACTCTTTAGTCAACATTAATTGTCTGAGGTTATCATATTCTTCGTCATACATCTTGGCGATACACCACCAATTAAATAGTTGTTATTTTCCCTATGTAGACTCAACATGTTTCTGTCCATGTCTACAATTTTTACACCTTTGCCAATAGGCCATAAGTACCAACTCATAACCCTTCAAAGCATATTATTGAACAACATCATGATTATCACCTTTGCCAATAGGCCATAAGTACCAACTCATAACCCTTCAAAGCATATTATTGAACAACATCATGAGTATCACTCTGTTGTATTAACACTGAAATTTAAAGATCACGAACTAGACAAGTACACTTTGTAATAAGAAAGTCCATTTTCTTCTCGGTCATTTCATGCCATGATCATAGTCATAATAAACAATCCTGTATACCATGAAAAGTTGATAATAGTTGTTGTGTCGGTTGCTGATATATATGCCGAAAACTTCTATTCCCCATTACTGTGGTCTGCTGTGTGGTCACATATTCGTAACTTTCATGTATTCACATGTGATTTATTGTAATGTAAGCCAGAGTCATAGAAGATAGGATTATTGATCATATAGATCATCTAAAATTTATCCGTTTTATTTAATAATAATATGAAGTGTTTTCATATAATGAAGTGAACCTTTAAACATCATTCGTTCATTTTAGCATGTTAATCAAATCGTGGATATGAGACGAATTATGCTTCTTCCTGCATACATTTGCATTTTAGGTTTCACTAAGAAATCTAGAGATTGAACATGTGTATGGTCTTCAAGTCCGAAAACTATATGAAAATATTTTATTTAGCTAAAATAGTTTCGAATTCGTGCAGGAAGTCATGAAGAAGTTAACATGCCCAAAACAGTTATGTATATGTTTTTCCGTATTTGCTACCGAACTCACAGTTATTTTACATGTATGTGCATCTGGTATGACTGATCTAGTCCATTATTTATATCCTAACTTAATGAATGACATTATTTCCAGAAAAAAATACTTTGTGATATATTGGTACTGCAACTTGCTGAATTCATCTCAACTCGATATATGTAAAGGGTCCAGACTTCACTGGTATACAAAACATTATGATGTTACGAATATTCTACGAAAGTTTTCGAACATTTTTGTTTTCCCTTCAGCGACTAAGAATACTGCCCTTTAAATCAATGATGAAGATATATATAAAACATGATGCTGTTATGAACGGTTCGAGGGAATGAGATAACTATTCAAAGTATTCAGTAGATGCCATGCCACGAAAGTTTTCGAAAGTTTTCGTTGACGTGTCTCAGTAAATTGCCTTTGCCTTTTAAATACAAGTTTACAAAAGGAAAAACTGTGATAAAGATTTATATAGAACATTATGCGTTAAAATTTATCAAAATTTTTAACTTTGACTATACGACCAATTGTCTAAAAATCTTTTATCTATAACACAGTGATCTGCAGTAACGTTAAATTTTAGTTTTGAATAAAACAACAACAAAACTAAGTATGTATACATTTTGGCCCTTCTCGTAATATTTTGAGATTATGTTAACATGAATGCAGTTACAGCACGACGTCGATGAAGAATAAATGTATTAATGATATTAATGACGATAAGTTGTTTATGAACTTAAATATATTTAATTCGCTAAACCTGCTTTAATAAATCAAACATTTCAGACGGTTGTACAGTACGATCGCTTAAATACAAACAGTGTATTTTATGATCCAATTTCAGTTTATTATTAGATGCATGGCAGGATGTGTTTCTTTCTTTTTGATAAAAGGCTATGTGACATGTTTAATGCAAATACGAACAGTGGACACTCTTCAAATCGGAGGTCGAAATGGGAAAATATACAATCAATTAATATGGTCACACTTCAGAATCTTGTACCGAAATAGAAGTCAGTATTAGATAAATTTTAAGCTCGTCTCATTTAATATTAATCACAAATTACATATGCAGTCTTATTAAAAACAATGTCATATCAACTACTCATTTTCCCTTTAAAATACGAGTAGGTAATGCTTATAATGTATTTACATAACTTATAAATCTGTGCCTACACAAAGGGAAAGGACTTTCGTTGATTTTCAGAAAGCCTTTCATATTGTACAAATGGTGTCGGAAGTTATTGGGGTTTGTTTAATCGTATGAATCCTTTATATAAGAGAATGTAATCATGTTTGTTTGGTTTGGTGTCTTTCAGTGCAGGAACACAAGTTAAATGTAGGGTTTGGCAACACATGGAGGAAAGTATATCGTCTAAAGACAAACCTCATTAGCCGATCCGGGCTGGTATTGATATTTGTCACATCAACGATTGTATATCGAATTATCAGAGTTAAATATAGGTTTAAAGAAGCTGACATATTGCCTTATGTTACTTTCTTTCTTTTGTTATTGTTCCGACACTGCTTAGCGACCTTAACCTAACAGTCTGGTCTACTCAGTGAATTATCGTTATTTTTACCTTTGTCTTTTGCAGCAAATGTAATTTTGAAGAGACGCTATTACAACCTTTTTGAATACATTATATAAATAATGCCAAAACTTAGAATGGTGGTAAATGTTTCAGAATCTAAGATGATGTGTTTGAAAGAAAACGTAGTTGAGAGCAAACGTTATTTATACGTATCTCTCGTTGGCAGAGTAAACTATAGATCCTCCTACACACTATACCTGGGTTCAACGTCTTTGCCAGTTGAAACAGAGAGCTGGGGGAGGAATATAGTTCTTGTTGTTACTCTTGCTGTTATTGTTATCGGTTTATCACCAGTTTTCATCACATGATAAGCTATCCATGGTGGCCAGTATAGTTGGTTAAAGAAGAACCCGTAAAAAATCCAGGAAGAACCACTGAACTATGGTATGCTACTGGCATGCTTTCTCACATTTCCAATTTGGCTGCAACAGTTCCTCGAACAAGCGGGGAAAGAGCTGTTGTGTCAGTGATACGTATAAATGAGCGCCGTAAGCGATCGGGGCCCAGGTAGAGAGGTTGAAATAGACATATAAATTAAAGCAGAGAGAGAATGATTGAACAAAGTTGAAGAACCTTGTTCACTTCTAAAACGTAGGCTTGGGTAAATTGATGGAATGGAAACATACAAGATTTTGCTTTGGGATGATCTGCTAAGTTCAACGTCGGAAAACACACATACACCCACATACAATACATACAAATGTTACCGACATTTGTAGCATTATCTGTAATCTTAGTTTGGTTAGACTATTTTTTCTTTTGCTAATATATACCACCCAACCGTGGCTCCAATGGTGGTGTTTTATGAAGCGGTGTTGTGTGAGGCTGTTCCATTTTCTACTGAAGCAGTATAGCAGTATAACCACTCAACCGGAGCAAGCACATTTGGTTGTTGTGCGCCGAACAGGAAAGGGCGAGGTCGGGCGATCTAAAATAGGGAAGGGATTAGGTCTATCTTCACCAGAATACACGCGCTACAAGGCTTATCCAATAAGCGCAAAAAATCTTGGAATGAAGACCTTCTGATAATACTCATTTTAACTGAAGATGTCACATAATTTCACACTGTTCATCTATCTCTGTCGATCTTGCGCTAGAAAAAATCCGCGACCACAACATGAAATTACGATTGAATGCTAAGCAAAGAGTTGGGTTTTTATATGTGTTAATAAGGTAAGAGTGTTTGAGGCAAAACCACCATATGGATCCCTGAAAGTGTTGGTGTACACCATGACTGTGTATATCCAAACCGGTAACCAGTAGAGTATAAACTTTATTGTGATCAGAAATGAGACTTTTCTTGTTGACAAGTCTTTTTTACCTGAAGTAAAGACATATTTTGAAATAAATCGGGTGCTAACATTTCACGTTGTTTGTCATTGCTTTCATCATGAATCAAATCTTCGACAGATATTCCAGATTGTGTTTCACGATCTCGCTGTTAGCATTGTCCCTGTGACAGTGGGGTTTTCCCCAACAAGTCACCTAAACAGTTATCAGCAGATTAGAAGATGGATTGCTTGCATTAATGTGCCTGCTCGTAACATTCGGTTGTACAGACAAGGAAGTTTCGTTTGTCATTCTTTCAAACGAACTGGAAGTAGTCGGCTTCAAAAATCTGTCTGAGATGTCAGCGGAACGCTCTTATTCCGTTGCATTATCATTATTGAAGCTATTGAATTTCGTTTTTGTTTTCTTCACACTTTGAGACAACGTCTTGGCCACGCTAGTATAGGACCAAGACACGATTCCAAACACGGCAATAAAGAGACTGGCTGTTAAAAGAAAGAGGGAAGATGCAATCCAAGGAGGATATATTATTTGTACTCATTGTCTGCGATTAGTGATCCACACAAATAACAAACTAGGGACGAAAATGAAAAAAGTTGAAAGTATTATAGAGATAAAATATATTTTCCTCTACGATCCAGAGAAAATGCTGACTTTGATCTACATACTTTAAGGAATCGTTCAATAGCCATTGCGCATGATAGAAAGGACTGTGCAAATGTAACGATTTGTCCTGTAAAGTTTAAAGCCATACAAAGAGCGTTTACATTAAGTACATCCAATATTTTAGTATGTATCATGATATAGATCGGAATCGTGCCTACAAGGCAAACAAGGTCGAGAACACCAATGTATAGTATGTAACAGTCTACTTTGGTGATTGGCTTGTGTTTGTAGTATATGGCTAATACGATGGAATTTCCAGGGATTCCGACTGTAATGGTTATTGCGAGATACAATGTGTCAAGATTAAATACATAGTCATTTCAAACTTCAAATATTCTCGAAACACATTATTGACTGCAATATCTATCAACCAATCAGATTTATTTTCATGGACACTCATTTTATGTTACGTATTGCATCAGACGTCCTATTACTGTCACATCCACTTGTTTAAGAGAAGATGCTGTTATGGAGTCTGCATCATCATATACTGACAAATCAGGACAAATAAATGTTTGGAAATTATACATTAGTGCAGGTCTTTTTTCTTCTCAAACTACATTCTATCAAATTCATGCTTTTTAAACTTTGTTCCCAAGAGATACCACAAAGTGAGCAAAGTGCGATCAAGCTTGTTTGACACGATACGAGTTTCTCGTGTTTGAATAGATATCCATTGCAGAAATTACTCAGAGACAAAAATAGCACAGGCAATATGGCTAATGTAGATAGAACAATGGCAATAAATTAATCTTTCTTCTCTGTGATCTACATAAGCTAGTTCTAAGAGAAAGACCATGTTGGAAGTGCACTCGGTCACACAAAACAATTACAATTGCTTTACGCTCCTGGAATTTGAATGAACCCTGGTCTGTTTGGCAAAGGAATGAAATTTAATGATTGACTTTACTTTGATATGTATCTTTGTTATATATTTAATAAATGGAATTATTCTTACATATGCTAGGATGGAAATTGTACCATATTTCACGGCAGAGAAAATAGTAAACGTCAGTTCATATGTACATAATTCTACCAAATCAACATAGGTATATTCAGGTGACCTTTAATATTACATCCCGTTACCTACTTACGGGATTATATAGGTAAAACGGAAGAGACAGATAAATATATCAAAAAAGTGTTAAAAACATGTACTGCAACACGCAAGAGGTCACGTTACTAAGTGAATCAAACAACTCCTGAGCGAGTCTACGTTTGGTTCCATGTTTCCCTCAGTTAGAGGGAATGAGAAATGAGAAAATAGAAGCTAAGTGAGTTTCTAGATGGATTAAAAGAAGAATTAGAAAGATCGATTAAAAAAGGAAATAATTAGATGAGTAGTTATACGGCTCGATGTGGGGAAGGTTAAGGTATGTTTTGAAGTGCCAAAGAAATACCAAGGAAAAGCGTATTAAGTTTGTAACAGATCGACATTCAAGTGCATACAAAGAGAGGTTTTTTGTTTTATGTCATACATAGGAGGGGTAGTATTCTCTTTGTGCAAGCAAACACATGGATAAAAAAGGAGAGATATTATTTGATTTTAAATATACACAAACCACACACTCAAGGAGTGAATTTTATATTGTTTTTTGTCTTTTCGTCCGAAACACATACTTTTACACAAACATACGTGCATACATAGACCAATATATAAGCATAGAGTAACTGACGCTAACGACTTTCGTCCTTTCTTGAATACTCGGTGGTTCTGAAATAAACTGTTGATTTCGTCTTGGTACGGCTGGCATCTCTTACAGAGAAGAACCACACTGAAATTCGATACAGTTGTGTTGTCCGTTTGTGAATAATACAATAATAAAAAGACGATATCTTTCTTTTCCAAACCAACACATTAGTTTGCTCTTAAAGCTACTCAGTAACTCACACACTATGTTTCTGTCACTATCAATCATAAAAAGAAGTAAAATAATAAACTATTCTAACAAGCGAGCAGATGGAATAGACAGAAAAATATTCCTAAATTACATACAACGCACAGACTGAAATTCACTGATATTGTGTCGTATGATTGTTATCTGTGTTAACTTCACATAATATCGAAATTATAGTTGGGAATATTGTCACAGTACACTCAGTTTTTCATTGCTGCTTGCGGCCGTTTGCTTTTATAAACTTGAGATTCTCAGTTTTCTAAATTTTACTTCATTTATACATAAACAAGGTCTATTTCAAGTAAAACTTAAAGAATGTTTTCAAAGAAAGTCAGTAAATGTGCTGGAGGGAATCTCAAAATACACACGTTATGATTAGGCCGGTATGTGGTTCATAAAATTATAACATTAACGTTTGTGTCGGTATGGGGTCCATGGGAATTTAACAAATTGGTAAGGTAGTATATCTTATGGAAATATTAATACGACTGATGACATTGTGAGGCTGTATGAAAAGTGTAACATTACGGCGTGATTAGAGACAACACCCACGCTGGAATTTGCTAATTTACAGAACTTCGGAAATCTGTGGCTGCTTTGGCATAATAGACCATTCTCAAAGCAAAACTATTCTTCCTGCTGGTAAATTGCTTTCCGATACTTTATTTTCATCTTATTTTCTTGTCACTGATCGAACTGCATACCCTCAATCACCTCATCAGCGAGTTCATCAGTGAAGGACCGATAAACATTGATGTCCATCATACCGCCTGTGAATAATCTCTTATACATAGCAGCTGCAGCATTAATGATTTCTGTGGAATTATTGCCGGCTCGTCTTCCGAGAATTAGAATTTCTGTTCACGTTGGCATGAAAGTTATTAGGACAAAGTGTATTAAGGCCACCGTTCGACAAACCACTTCCAATATTTTCGTATGATTCCATTCTTGTTCTTTTTGTTTTTTTATCCTCGTTTACTTCCGCTTTGAATTAAACAAAATTTTCATCATTATGTCTGACCAGATGAATAGTATTAGCGAATAAATCTGAAACCCAATTTTTAGGTTGCATATTTTTAACATATTCGGGTTTTACATATCTCTCTCTTTGATTGTATCCATACGCGGCAGTATCTTTTATTTGATCCGGTTACCTGACAGCGTAAATACCCGACTGCTTAAATTTATCTATAATATTAATTCTAACTTTTGACGGCGGCGATGGCTGTGGTTGAGGAGGTTCCGAGAGTGGTGGTAGAGTTGTTTCGTCTGTTTTGTTTCAAGGCTGATTTTCTCTCTGGTCTAGATTTTTCAAGTTGCATCTTCATTTGTTCTTCTTTTTATCTTCTTTCTTGTTTTGATCATTCAATATACTCATCTACTGCCTGGGTAGAAATGTTAAACTGATTAACATCTCTCTCAGATCTAATCTGCGAAGTATTAGTAGCGATGCGATATACATCCTTGACCCAGATTTTAGAAGGTTTATATATTTGGGTTTTACATACGTATCTCTATAACGATATCCAAACGGGGCAATACTAATTATTTGGTTTGGGTCCTTGATAGCGGCAATACCTTCAAGCGTAAACTTCTGTGTAATGTTAGTTTTAAATTTTGGAGGAGGTGGTGGTTGAGGAGGTTGCTGGGGTGGGGGTATAGTTGCTTGAAGACGGCCAGCAATATCAACAGGCAATTTCTCAATTGCTTTTTGTGCTGCATCAGTTGATGTAACAATTTTCTTTGTTGGTTCGACAATTAGTTTAAATAAATGTTCTGCGTTTTCTGTAAATTCTGCTTGAAACGCTCTTGTAATATTTGCTTGACAGAATAACGGACGGGGATATATTTCGTATATGCTTCAAGTGGCTGAGCGAGATTCGATGGTTAACGTTATTATTGATATAATAATTATTTCATTACGCCAAATTCTTATAACACACATGGCAGAAGAGTGGGTGAATCCCCAGGTAAATATATTTGACACACAAAATAAAATAACCCGGTTAGAGGTCTCGGTGACGCTTCTAGTTTTTCAACCGTCGTAGGAAGACGTTATCGCGCAAATAAAAATGGTCTGTTCATTAATTCCTACTTAGCGTAATTGACGCTTGTCTGTTCATTTTTAGAGAAAGCTTTATTTTCACCAAATTACTGCTCCATAAATTGGTCTGTGATTTTCGTATCATTTTGAAGATTTTAAGAAAATTAAATTGTTATTCTTCCATTCAATTATGATCAAGACATGTGCCAAAACCTACTCAGATAGTTCATATAGATGAAATTTCTATTTAAAAACATGCATCCAGTAATAACTATTGTATATGTTATTTTAATTATCGCTTTCTTCTCTCTATATAATGTTCTATATTTTGTTATAAGCATTCTGTACGGGTCATGATATGTTGACATGACTACGAGTTCTGGTTATTTATGAATAGTCCTAACGTCATATTGTCGTACCCGTCCTTTTGTGTTTTTAATTACACAACTATGTCTCTGAAAGTATATTTTGCGTGTTCAATACTAATGCTGATTGTATACATTCGAGTCACACCCACCATCAAATTGCTCATTTTGTTTTCAAGATCTCTATTCTACTTACCACACCATATAAAAATATGGTTTTCTTTTTTTTTATTCCTCGGCTACCCTACTTCCCTATCCCACCCGCAAGAGTTTGTTTTTGCTTTGGTGGGGTATATATGGTACCGCATCACATTTGTGTTGTCCAAAAGGCATAATCCAGCACGATACTGCCTTACTAATGCTAGAGTATATGTTGGGAAATATTGAAGTAAAACAATACACACATTTCATTTTGGACTGTCATACAGTACAGATACTATGTAAATATTGGATCGAAGAGATTTACTAATCTCAAAGCCATATATCAACAAGCAGATATGGTATGTCAATTATATATCAGCAACGAACAATATATCAACAAATCCTTTTTTAGTTTTTGTCATTATTAAAATCTTTCACCTATTAATTATAGGCTTTTAGGTCAATCTGAGGAACGTTTTACTTGGGCACAGCACGTTATCTGTGTGTCCTTGTAATTTCATCATGACAGAGCAATTCATCACAAATGAAAACAACCAGATTTCAGACGGAAAAATGTTCACTAGAGAAATAAAAGATAATTGTAAAAGACTAAATAAAGAAATTATGAAAATATAAATAAAACGTCTTTACCTAACCAATGCGTGAGACACCGCCTCTCATTTTTCATTTTATATTTCCGAAATTTCATGCAGCTAAAGTGTTTGAAATAAGCACTGACATTTATAGCGTATCAGAGGAAAATATAATCACTAATAAGCGAAACGTACTGCAAGTAGATGGGAGCCATGAATATATTTAGCGGTATTTCCTCCAAGCACAGAGAACAATAAATAATTCTATAATTTTAAACACACGATAAGGCAACATTATGCAACATGGGTAGATAAGTACGCTATAATAAGAAATAAGTACAGGTCTTAATAAAGATATCGATTGATCGATCTGAGGATATAATTGAGTACTTGCCAAAAAGTATATATACACACCTTACTTAACATTGTTATTTGAAACAATACTTTTGAACTTGATGCCGTATTAAAGTGAATCCGATTTTGAGCCTCAGCACGATAACATTTTGTGTGTGTGTGTGTGTGTGTGTTGGATTTTTAACATAGCGTTTAACAAGTTTCCAGTCATATCGCTACCATATATGTAGTGTGGCAGTTTATTCTGATGTCTAACACTGGAAAATCATGCTGCAGACATGTAGCATCGTGTCAGATCCAGTCACATTATACTGACACCAGGCCAACAAGTCTTAACATTAACCTGTGAATGCCTCGCGCCTCGAGACAGCTGTTGGTACAATTTGTATAAGTCTTTGGTATGACTCGGCCGAGGCTCAAACACGAGAAATACCGCATCCGAGGCGGACTCTCTAACCACTAGGCCACCGGAACGGTCATTTTGTGGTGGAGAGACGCATTTGTTATATACAGTCTGTACAAACCTTAGATGCGACATCATAAACTTGGAATGGCGCTAATACTTAATATATTATTACAATAATATTATAATGTACAGAACATTCACAACGCGGAAAAGTTGCTTTTCTGATACAAAAACGACATAAGTTGTGGTCACCGCAGGTCATCAGTTCAGGTGCAGAGGAACTGACGGTCATCTACTGAAACCCAGCTTATCTCCAGATATCTCAACATTGTCACGCCACTCGATTCAGACCGGTTTGGAAGAGATAGTGAGGCCGACTCAACGCAGCTTTCTCTTACTTAAATTCAGAACACTCTTAAGTTATGACACTATTCTCCTTTACACTTCAAGTCCTTTGGCTAAAACAGCTGGCTCTTCTTGACCGTGGATGATATGGATGCCATTTTAGCTGTCGAAAGCCGAACAAGAAGACTTTTATAACTTTTGCTGCCTGAAACGTACCCACATTAATGGACAATTCATCAACATATAAACCGAATAAAATAACAGCTCCAATCGGAACAGAACTATCCAGATTCAACATCTAGGGCAAGCAGTCGAAGCGAAACTCGCCCAGATGGGAAAGAACACCTTACCGAATTAGGTGCTTCCTACACATTCTTCTAAATGGCCAAATTAAATAAGGAACAACGTAAAGCTAGGTTTTCCATCAACGCACGGCTATTGAGCAAGGTTACACATCTACCAAAGAGTAATGCAAATGAGACTCCCACTGTCTGGCAAAGACATGCAGTTATTATAAGCACCTTTGCACCGAAAATGACCAACCCAAATGAGATGAAGAACACAAGTTATGAAGTCTAGTATATAATGTAGCAGCAGTAAAAAACGGCAGATAAGTTCAACATCCTTGGTGACATTAATGCAAGAAATGACATAAATCAACAGACATTGCCAATTGTAGCTGGCAAAAATGGATTTGACATATGCAACAACAAGGGATTGTCTCATATTGAGAAAATGCGCTGAAAATGACCTCTTCATTATCCACACAGTTTACCCGCCTGGATGTTCTGACGCTCCAGGCACTGACAGCTTATCGACTATGTCTTTGTCAGGAGAAGAGACATACAGGATGTCGGAGTGCGAAAGCCATGATAAGGACATAATGCTGTATTTACCGAAGGCTCATAGTCCCAAAGCCTAATATCCAGATTCAGCCTAGCCGACGACCTCAAGTAACAAAAATGCCTCCAAAGCATTATCTTGCCAACTTGAAAAGGAGACTTTGAAACAGGCATTTGTTAAAGAACTGTACAGCCAACGGATAAAATCAATACAATCTCCGAGAATATCGAGGAAATATGGAAATCCTTGAGAAACATTTTACTCAGCTCCATCCAAAACCCTAACAATTCTGCTATACAGGGACATCTGAAAGAGAAACTTGGGTTACAGAAGGTCTATCGAGAAGACAGCACTTAATCTTCTTAGAAGCCAACATTAAACAACATCAAGAGGATTGTCCCATTCAAATTCAGAGAGTTGCAAGACTGATGGCGGTGCAATACAGTAGATGAAATTTGATTCCATGCATCCTGTAATGATAAGCACAACTTATACGATGCTTCAAAGATAATGTACGGGCCACAGTCGTTAAGGACATCTCCAGTACTCAGTTATGACAGCGCCACGCTGTTAGCACTGACAAAGAGTGAAGGTAACACCATACAAAAGGGACCAATAAATGTGTCATCTAACGAAACAGTTTTCTGATCAACATTTTCTAGAGAGCTTTTATGCAAAAGTTCTGGTAACTGCACAAGTAAGATACAAATCAGTGACCACTGTCTAAATAAGAAAACGTTTTTATCCAAACAACATCTGTCTCTAGTGGATTAAGACAACCAACCTCAAACTAGCTCATTACCTAGTAATACATTAAATCCTTCTAGAGGCAAGTAAATAATTATGCCAACAGTAACAGATCCAGAAAATAAGTCTGAAGCCAAATGGACACAATGGAGACGAACATTAACAAAGCCGCAGTATACTGTATGTATAGGCATGTGCTTGAAATAAGTAGACTCTGAAAATCTCCTGCGTATCACAATATTTTAAAGCGATAGGCTTGACAGAATTACCAAGAAGTTTTATAGAACCTTGCATTATGAATGGCTCAAACGTCTCCTAAATATAATCAGAATGTGATTTGTTTGACCCAACAAATGTATTTCTTTCAATATAAGACCGTGATCATGACCTCTTTGAAATAACAAAATTTAGAATAGGCATTTTTGTTTGTTTGGTTTTTATCATGTAACAATCAGAAATGACGTGTCATCTCTTTTAACATTGATTGCACTTAGGAAGAGATAAGGATTTCTGATTTGTCATATCAGATGTTTGATTTCTGAAAGTTGTGCCAGATTGAGATTTGGAGGAACCCGTTTGAAAGTGAGATTTTTAAAAACTAAAAACTTGCAAGAGGAATTGCCACTGAATAACGAAACTTTGGGAGCCAAGGAATAATCATTAGATGTTCGAGCAGCATTTTCCAAAGGTGCCACCTTCTGATCATCAAGATAGGTCTTGTCTCAATAAGGATGCAATTCGGGACCTCTTCAATAGATTGTGAGTTTTCTGAATTTATCATAATCTTTATCAATCTTCTCGGTTGAAAAGAAATAGATAGATTGTCTCCTTTGAAAATTCGATATTGGTTTATCCAATTTCCTATCTACAACACCTGGGGTGTCAGGGCATCAGGATGGTTTAGCACCCCATTTCAGCCACCCCGAAATCTGAAAAGCTTATCACTGCTGGCCAATTCAACAATAGAGTGAGGAATGTCCACCAAACTGGAAATTAGTTGCCGCAATGCATGGTGGAATCAAGTGCAACAGCAACGGACTCATACTGCTCAACATGTACGCGGTACATGATCTCGTCGTCATCAACTCTTTGTTTCGCCTACCTACCCGTAACAAGACGTCATGGATGCACCTCCTCTCAAAGCATTGGCATTTCATCGACTACGTCAATACCAGGATGAAAGATAGAAATGATGTATGAGTAACGAAGGCAATGTGTGCTGCTGATTGTTTGATGGACCACAAACGTAATGCCTCCAAGTTCGTTATTCGTATTAAGCACAAGATACGTCCACAAGGGAATATGAATATAAAGATACTAAACGTATCGAATGTGAAAAACAGTTCAATCGCTGAACGCCTCTCAAGGATCTCGATATAAAACGAGAAGAGCTGCAGATTGACCAAGCCACTGTGAAAGAGGACTAGGCCTCCTTTAGATACACTGTCTACTCCACCACCATCTTACATCCAGGACTGGTTTGATGAGAATGATAACTAGATAGAAACACCCCATGCAAAAATACACAAGCCTACTTACAACCATTCTGAGGGACACTTCCTCAGCTTACAAGACAATATTCTTCACTAGTATGCGCAGGACAGTCAGGCGAATCTTCGCAAGATGCAGTACTCGTGGCTCAGAATAAACGCAGACGAGATTAAGGTCAATGCAGACAGAAACAGCTCAAAGCACTTTTACCACAGCCGTAAAGTTGTATAAGGCCTCCAGTCCTCTGGGGCATCTACCCTCCTCAGTGCAGATGGGAAACATTGCTTCCTGAAAAGGCTAAGATCCTGGAGCGATAGACCGAACACTTAATTGATATCCTCAACCATCCATCATCCATCAACGATGAAGCCATACAACGATTAACTCAAGTGGAAGCTTATACTGACTGGATACTCGATACAGTGTGCAAGAGGTAAAGAAACTGAACAGTCAGTTGACCTATTGAAACTCCGCAGCATCAGTTGCCATACCTGCAAAGGTGTTCCAAGCAGTATGCAATGAAAGAGTGCTTCCACCGTAATTAAAAGATACTTACATAGTCCACGTCTACAAGCAAAAGGTCAACCACCAGTGCTGAGACAGCCACAGGGAAATCTCTCTCCTGTAAATCGCTGGCAAGACACTTTCTTCCTTCCTGCTCAATCGCCTCATTCACCATCTTGTTCATGGTTAACTTACAAAAAACCGATGTGGTTTACGCGCAGGCCGTGCGACAGTAGACATGATATTCGCTGCAAAACAACTCCAGTAGAAATGCCAAGAGCAACAAACAGACCTCTTCACAACATTTGTTGACGTGAAAAAGGTGTTCTGGACTTTCAAAGGTCATGGCAAAATTTGGCTGCCTTGAAAGTTCATCACAATCGTTAGCCAGTTCCACGATGGCAGGATGATCCACGTATTGGACAACAGCGAACGTTCAGATGCCTCCCCAGTCACATATGGCGTCAGGTAAGGCTGCGTTCTTGCGCCCATACTCTTTAGCATGACGTTCATTGCGATGCTTACAGATGTGTTCGAACACAGTGATGATGGCACCAATGTCAGACTCCTACCTAACAGGAAGTTGTTCAACCCAGCTTACTGAAGGGACCTGCTCTTTGCTGACGACTTTATCCTCAATGCCAGCTCAGAAAATATACAGACTTGCATGGGTAGGTTTGCTGAGGCATGCGACAATTACGACCGGCGCCAAAGACTGAAGTCATGCACCAACTTGCCTCTAGGAAGCCATATTTTGAACAGTGCATAACTGTGAAGGTTTGAAACTCTAGGCTATCGACAGCTTCACGTATCTGGGCAGCAACCTCTCAAGAGCAGTCAACATTGGCATTGAGGTCAACAGCAGAATTGCCAAAGCCACTTCAGCCTTCGGGAGACAACCGGTAATATGGGGACTGCACAGGAGTCAGTTTTATCCTTAGTTATGAGTTTCGATAAAGGATAGACTTGTGTCAAAGAATAATTTAAAGTTGTAGACAGCTACACTAGTGGAGTGAAAGTATGTGTGAACGAATGTACTAAAGGAGTAGCCGTTGAAAATAATGTCTATAAGACAATATTATTACAACTCACTTGAGCGTACGAAGGGCTAGAACACACTGACTGATATCAGATAAATGATGCATTCGACATTAAAACAGTTACTGGTCAGCAATATGTCAAGCATTAATTTATACTTAAAATAGCAACACCGCTGGGGTGAACGTTTATTTATGTGTGTGTTTGAGAACAACAAAGGTAAGAAAATTAGCCATACAGAACAAGTTAAGCAAAGATCAGGAAATCATTTTTATTCAGATATATTTTTGTATTTCTCTTCTTTTTGCTATGTCTGGATAAATTATCCAGGCATAATGCATTGTGAACACACACGAAAAGTAGTTGTTTAAGAAAATGCATCCGAGAATGAGATAATAATAACATAGAAAAACACCCTCCCCAGAACTTAAGCAAAAACAAACAAGTCCCAAATAATATTAAAGCAAAACAAACAACAAAGACCCCCAGACCCCGAACCCCAAAAGAGGCATATACGAGAATAGGAGCAAATCTTTTGTAAACGGTTGATTGCATTGCTCCTTTTAATAGCAACTATAATTATTCTGTAAGCAAACTGGAAGCTAACACCTTTAATATCATTTATACTATATTTAACAACAATTAATCCAATTAGCATCAAATAAATGCACTCAATGAACAAAGAATCACAGCTCCGACAGTCACATGTCCTGAAACTAAGTCTGCTGACAAATTGACACAATGCGAAGAACGTTAACAAAGTCGCACTCTACACCCTGAATAAGAAAACTCTCATTAAAGAAGACTTCTCAGATAAACGCAAAGTATTTGATACTGAAATAATCTGAGAAGCTACCGTGTCCCTTAATATTTTGGTATGAGTGTATGCTCGTAAACAAAGTAACAGAAAAGAGTGAAGATAACAAGTTTTGTAAAATTTAAGAAACAATTTATTTCCCTGGAATAAAAAGTGAAAAATGAAGAAAGAACTTACTGTTTGTACACATTAAATCTAAAATTAATCCAATAATTAAAAACACAAGTCCTAGTAACAAAAACTCCTGCATGAAACTGGGTTCAAGTCCCGATGTGATCAAAAATTAAAGGCTATGATGTCTGATATGTCTGGCTCCGTACTGATGTTTCAACTGTCTCTTGTTGAATCACAGAAAATAGTATGCCAGGGTCGAATTTAGTATAAATTGCAGTGAATGTCTTTATCAACGAATTTTGTGATGGAACTTTTCTATTTCCAGAGAAAATAATCACTTGAATTCAATAACTTGATGAAAATAAAATTCAGCCCAATCGGGTCGATCATAACACAACTTAAAGTGCTAGGTGTTAAAGCACAACTGATTAAACTCTGACAGTCACAAGATAGTATAGTTCCATGTTTGACCCCAGGTCACAAATTATCATTTTCTAAAAACAACCATTACCTAATGCAAAAATAACCTCCTAGCGTGATTAAATGAGCCTTGTTTATTTAAAACATAACAGACTACAAAATTCACTTTGGTTCCTCCAAAACGCTGACCCAAATCAACATGTTTACGTAAATGAAATAAAAAAGTCAATTAGGTCAAACAGAACTAAAATCAATGTTGGACAAGGTAAAGTCCAGTAAACAATGTTACATTACAATTATATGTAATGGAATAAAAACGAAATTTAAAACTAACAGACAATTAAATTAAATATACATAACAATTTTAATTAGTATACAATGGTAAAATCACAAAAAAATAATATAGAACATTTCGATATGAATGGTTCATAAATTTCCATAAATAAAATCAGACTAGAGTTTGCCTGTACCCAACAAATGTATACTTTCCAATACATGACCGTGACGTTCACCTATTAGAAATAAGAGCATTTTAATAACCTCTATTTTTGTTATGTTTCTTATATTTAGTTTGTAGCAAAACTAGAGTAATCTGTCCTATTTTCTTTCAGTAAGTAGAAAGTGATAAGGATTTCTGATCAGTCTTATCAGAAGTTTGATTCCTTTAAGTTGAGCCAGATTTAAATTTGAAAGTACTCGTATGAGACTTATTTGGTTTCTTACTAAGAAGCTGCTGACAGGAAAACCTCTTGACAAATGAAAAGTTGCGATTCAGGGAATAATCGTCAGCTGTAAATGCAGTATTCTCCAAGGTTCTCACGTTTTGCTCATCGAGATAGGTCTTTGTATCATTATGGATACAATTCGTGAGCGCTTTGACAAATATCAGTTGCGTAAGGCTGCTATTATCTTTATCTATCTTTTTAGATTACAACACCAATCAAATATTTGTTCTTTTCCCCATGCAACATGTTGGCTAGTTTTCTTTCTTACAATTTGTAGACCTCTTTTAATATCCCTCAGGTGCCAACTCATAACCGTTCAAGATACATTCCTTAACCACATACTAATTAAAACTGACAGTGAAGTATACATTTCACGAGATCTGCCACAAAGTTCACTCTGCAATAAATATAAGTCAAGTGCTCACTTGGCCATTTCAAATTCTCAACAACTTTCTCCAGATGAGGGAATTATGGGTCTACTACTTTTAATTTAAAAGAGGGCACTAACTTAATGTATATATGTATGAATGTATGTATGTATGTATGTATGTATGTATGTATGTATGTATGTATGTATGTATGTATAGGCCCAACAACGTGGAATGAATTGCCCACTGAACTTAGACACAAAGACACAGTGATCCCATTCAAGAGTGCTCTTAAAACTCACTTATTTCGACTGCTAGAACAGACTTAAAGACCTAATAATGTTTCCTACCTTAAATATTTTCAACATGTTTTTTATATTTTCTAATTTCATGGTGTTTTATTTTGTAATCATAGCATTACATATGTTTTTTTATGTTATAGGTGTTGTCTAATGATGTAAAGCGCTTAGAGCTTCTAAAGATTACGCGCAATACAAAGTCCTCATTATTATTATTATTATTATTATTACTATTATTAGTATCATCATTATTAGTGTTATTATGTATGCATGCATGCATGCGTGTGTGTGTGTGTGCGTGCGTGTGTGTGTGTGCATGTGTGTGTGTGTGTGTGTGTGTGTGTGTGTGTGTGTGTGTGTTTGTGTGTTTATTTCACCAAAGGAGCTAAATGGCTAGTACTTCCGAATTCTAATAAGTCAATTTTACTCTCTGACTTAGCAATTACTGAATTTTAAATACCTTTACTTTCAAGTTTACTTTATCCCCACCAATTTCGTCATGGTCACCTTTGTGTTGAGGTGTCGACGATCGGTCTATTCTTTATAAACATTTGCATATTTATTTTGTTTTCTGTATATGTTGGTTAGTTTTATTTTATATAGTTACTCTGGAAGCTCATAATTTTTTTAGAAAGATTATTGCAAGTAATGATTCGTTTAAAGCTTGGAAGATTAGGTTATGATGTAAACAAGATGTTCTGCCTTTCTTATTTCGACATTGTTAATTTGAAGCTTGTGATTAGACAACTAATAGTTTATATTAGACACCCTGACAACAAACTCATATTTTTCTACTCAATAATTGACACACCTAATTAACAGAGAGCTTTTGCAGACTTATTTATATCCAAAGTTTTCACATTACATGTCAGCGAAATGTTTCTTATATTTTGTTATGATTTTAACATCTCTCCAGTTTTGAGACAATTCATGCACATTTATCTCCGTCTTCACTCATGGCTGGATAAACAGTCTGATTTCCGGATAATCACTTTATTACGTCCTCCTGCAATATGTTTTCATGTTCGCCTTTCAGTTAAGGTGGAATGAGTGTACTAATTAAAATTATCAGACGCAGGATTGGCCTAGCTTTTCATCTAATGTGCAGTTAATAAAATCAATATATTGTCTAAAACATGGAAAAATCGTTATTAGACCTAATAAAGATAATCTAAATCATATGTTCGTATTACTTAGTTGTCTGATAGAAAAATCTGCCATTGATGTTTAAAAACCTGAAGAAATACTTTGTTAGTGTTATAACCGTAGGAAATGAACACAAATATGATGTAAAGGACAAATAATAAAGTATCTTGACATTTTACTCGGACAGGTCAGCCTCTAAAGGATTTCTCAAGCTGTGCTTCTGAAAAAATGAATTTGACTCAGTCGTGATGATCATGGATCCGATTTATCCGAAAATTGTACTTAATACATAGGGACTCAAATTTAAATGATTTATTTGTTCGAGATTACCATTGGCATCAAATATGTTCAAAAACGAACTCTCCACGAATATGCACCATCTTGCTTTCTGGTCATAGACACTTCTTAACCACAAATTCCACAAGCGATTTAGCGGTGTGATGTTAATTTATATTTGCAAATTACAATAAGTCACATTTCACAACTAACATTTAATTACAGATCTTATTAATGGGAATAAACATAGTCATATGAACTAAGCACACAAGCTCACAAGTGGAAAATTTGAATATATATATATATATATATATATATATATATATATATATATATATATATATATATATATATATATATATATATATATATATAGATAGATAGATAGATAGATAGATAGATAGATAGATAGATAGATAGATATACATACATACATACATACAAGTAATGGAAATTGGTTCATAACTCATTCATTTTTATACTGTATACTATTCAATGATCTTTAGAACACAAGTAGTAAGGCAGATCTCATTGACGATCTTCTATTCAATGATCATTTGGACACAAGTAGTAAGGCAGATCCCATTGACGATCTTCTGTTCAATGATCTTTTTGGACACAAGTAGTAAGGCAGATCTCATTGACGATCTTCTATTCAATGATCTTTTGGACACAAGTAGTAAGGCAGATCTCATTGACGATCTTCAATGATCTTTTGGACACAGGTAGTAAGGCAGATCTCATTGACGATCTTCTATTCAATGATCTTTTGGACACAAGTAGTAAGGCAGATCTCACTGACGATCTTCTATTCAATGACCTTTTGGACACAAGTAGTGAGGCAGATCTCATTGACGATCTTCTATTCAATGATCGTTTGGACACAGGTAGTAAGGCAGATCTCATTGACGATCTTCTATTCAATGACCTTTTGGACACAAGTAGTAAGGCAGATCTCATTGACGATCTTCTATTCAATGATCTTTTGGACACAAGTAGTAAGGCAGATCCCATTGACGATCTTCTATTCAATGATCTTTTTGGACACAAGTAGTAAGGCAGATCTCATTGACGATCTTCTATTCAATGATCTTTTGGACACAAGTAGTAAGGCAGATCTCATTGACGATCTTCAATGATCTTTTGGACACAGGTAGTAAGGCAGATCTCATTGACAATCTTCTATTCAATGATCTTTTGGACACAAGTAGTAAGGCAGATCTCACTGACGATCTTCTATTCAATGACCTTTTGGACACAAGTAGTGAGGCAGATCTCATTGACAATCTTCTATTCAATGATCGTTTGGACACAGGTAGTAAGGCAGATCTCATTGACGATCTTCTATTCAATGACCTTTTGGACACAAGTAGTAAGGCAGATCTCATTGACGATCTTCTATTCAATGATCTTTTGGACACAAGTAGTAAGGCAGATCTCATTGACGATCTTCAATGATCTTTTGGACACAGGTAGTAAGGCAGATCTCATTGACGATCTTCTATTCAATGATCTTTTGGACACAAGTAGTAAGGCAGATCTCACTGACGATCTTCTATTCAATGACCTTTTGGACACAAGTAGTGAGGCAGATCTCATTGACGATCTTCTATTCAATGATCGTTTGGACACAGGTAGTAAGGCAGATCTCATTGACGATCTTCTATTCAATGACCTTTTGGACACAAGTAGTAAGGCAGATCTCATTGACGATCTTCTATTCAATGATCTTTTGGACACAGGTAGTAAGGCAGATCTCATTGACGATCTTCTATTCAGTGATCTTTCAGACACAAGTAGTAAGGCAGATCTCATTGACGATCTTCTATTCAATGATCTTTTGGACACAAGTAGTAAGGCAGATCTCATTGACGTTCTTCCATTCAATGACCTTTTGGACACAAGTAGTAAGGCAGATCTCATTGACGATCTTCAATGATCTTTTGGACACAGGTAGTAAGGTAGATCTCATTGACGTTCTTCTATTCAATGATCTTTTAGTAAGGCAGATCTCATTGACGATCTTCAATGATCTTTTGGACACAGGTAGTGAGGCAGATCTCATTGACGATCTTCTATTCAGTGATCTTTTGGACACAAGTAGTAAGGCAGATCTAATTGACGATCTTCTATTCAATGATCTTTTGGACACAAGTAGTAAGGCAGATCTCATTGACGATCTTCTATTCAATGATCTTTTGGACACAAGTAGTAAGGCAGATCTCATTGACGATCTTCTATTAAATGATCTTTTGGACACAAGTAGTAAGGCAGATCTCACTGACGATCTTCTATTCAATGATCTTTTGGATACACGTGGTAAGGCAGATCTCATTGACGATCTTCTATTCAATGATCTTTTGGACACAAGTAGTAAGACAGATCTCACGGATAATCTTCGATTCAAAAGTTACGATATTGGGTCCTGCGCTGTCCCGATAAACAATGATGAATGATAATATTGTCTAATGTGGCTACTGCCGTTTGATAACTTACAATGATCGTCTAAGTTAAGTAATTAGTGATTAGTGATTAGTAATCACTATGATATTTACATAGGTATCCTTACATATTTATAGGGAACAGTAGTCTAGACACACACGTTTTACCGTCTTGGTAGATCAAGTGCAATCTAGAAGTACTATTTTCTATACGGATGGAAATTATGTCGAAAGTAGTGAGTCAAAACCTTTACACTTTTTCAGCGTCCAGTCGTACGCTAGATTTGAAAGCCATTTCTTGACTTTATTACAAAGTTCCCTCTCAAGCCGGATGAATGACATCACGCATGAATTCTAAAATAAACTGCCTGAAAACAGTTAGTAAGACAACTTATGACGATTTTGCCCCTTAATATTTCTTCTCCGATAACGTATAAATTACACGGTGAATATAGTGTTCCGCTATCATAATTAACTTTTAATTTCAGGACTTTCAACTGGACATTCGTACCAGGAAAACTTCTTGCAGAAATTAAGCGACAACCTGACTCTTAAGCTGGCACTGTCAATTTTTTTCCAAAATGATCATTTGTTTGGGAGCGATTCACTACCTGAATAATACCGATATTCGTTGGCTAAAGATATTGTTCTCTAAAGCGGACGAAATGTTCACAGATTATCAAGATTTCATCGACAAAAAGGACAATTCGAAATATACAAACTTGTTATACTATATAGGTTTCTACAAACACAAACACATCCTTTATCTTGCAGCATTTATTTGAACACCATTTCCAAAACCAAATAATTTTAAAATATCAGTTGCTTACTCCTGTTCTTTTACATGGGATGAATTCCACAAAGCAGTTAGATCAGAAAGATATCTAAATGTGTACAAGACAAAATTTTATCACTAAGGTCTCAAAAGGCAGTTTTTGTTATAAAAATATTGAGATACATGCAAGTAGTGTAGTGGGACACCCTAGCGACAAGGGGGACTTTAATGTTCAAAGGGCTATAACCACTCTGGCGACAATGGGAATTTAACATGGGGAAATTTAACATGGAGTGAATGGGGAATTGAACATAGCGACAAGGGGTTGGGCCACTCTAGGGACAAGGGGACCTTAATGTTAAAATGGGTATATCCACTCTGGGGACAATCGGAATTTAACATGGGAAATTTGAACATGGATGGGAATTGAACATGGCTGGGCCTGTCTAGGGACAATGGGAATTGAACAGGGGAGATGGAGATAACACAGACAAGAGACAAACATGGATACCACATGAACAAAATTTTGAGGCAAGAAAGTCATGTCTTTTCGAAACGTATGAGGGGCCCTGAAAAGGGCCTTTGGCTTTATGTTAACATCCTTCCGTTAACACAGAGGACATGGCATTAGTCTTCTTCTTTTCCTCATACTTTGTCTGACTTCAGGTCCGTAGATCATCACTCTCTTTAAACAGCCTTGTCTCTCCACATAAATTCTTCTTTTCCAAACGCTTGTATCCGTCCTCCTGACAATGACCCACGATGATCTGACATTCATGGGTAAGTCCGTACGGAACAGCATTGACGATGCGAGAATAGAGGATTCTCCGTCGGTCCACATGTTGGTGACGAGAACAGGTGAAGGAATGCAGTGAACTGCGGTTATTTATAGGGGAAGGGAGGATCGAAACAAATTGAGTTGGTTGACCAATCCAAACACGCGTTACAAAATTCAGTCACCCCACGTCCAATCCGAAGAGAGCAGTCTGTGACGTCACATTCCCTATATAGAGGCGCAAGCGTTTGTGTGCAGTCAATCCATGCGACACCGTTTTCAATCTTGAAGGAAACTCAGAAGACATTGAATGGGGGTGTACCGGTCGTGGAGACGAGAAGCGATGGAATAGGAGCCACAACCTAAGTGAACACGGACCTACTTCCAGAAGAGGCTACTTTTAATTGGGATTTTGTGGATTTTCTTACCTCGCAAGAATTTGTTTCTTTACCGGTACCTTTGCCAGTAAGATCTCCTTCTTTACCACTCGCTGATCATTTCAAACAGAGACAGAAAGAAGAATTCGAGAAATTTATACAGCAGCAAAAGGAAGCAGAACAAGTTTTTCTTCTTCAACAACAGCGAGAAGAAGAGGCAAGAAGGAAACGACAGGAAGAAGAAGCAGCGAAGAAACAAGGGTGTGAAAGTAAAACGGCCACGGTACTTTTAGAAATTTTAGCAGAGTTAAGAAGTCTGAAACAAATGTATCAGACTTCTTTATTACGACCGAAGAGAATGTGACCTTCCCGAGCTAAACAACCCAACTCTGTGACTACGCCTTCTGTACCACCCATAGTGATTTCTACCCAAGCATCATCGACAGGAGGCAAACCACAAGTAGGTCTTGGCCGTGGCAAAGGCTTAAGGCAGTTAAAGTTGATTTAAACCAACAAAGACCCAAAGCCCCTTTTCAGGGTCACCCCTTTCTCTCGAAAAGAGATAGTATTTCAATTGCCAACATCAATTAAAACTCAAAAAGCCTCTTTTTTACCCCTATGGTATGTGTGAATGTATGAGTGCATGAGTGTAGATTCTTATTCTAAAAAATCAAAACTGAGAGACACTAACGTTTTATGCCTGGTCTATTCTGTTCCTAATTTTACATTCCAATTCACTGCACAACATAACACTTTAAAGGTTTCGTAAGCTTCTTCTGTGTCTATCTTCACTCTCTCTGTTTTTTAAATTTCTTCACTGGCACAGTTGTTTTCTCCACTTCTTCCTCACTTTCTCCTTGTCTTCTTTTCTTCTTCTTTTTCACTTTCTGCTCGTGTCTGGGTTCTTCCTTGGGGGAGGGTACCTCTTATTCTTCCTGTCCATAACTCATCTCTTCTTCTTGCTTCAGTTGTTTCTTAGTGCAATCTGAAGACCAATGTCCTTTTTCTTGACAATGATAACAGGTATCTTGACTTTTGTCTCTTCTAGCCCCTGTTTTACTTTTTTGACGGTCGGGACACTCTGAAGACCAATGTCTATTCTTCTTACAGATATAGCAGGTATCTTGACTTTTATCTTGAAAGGAGGGTGAGTAGTCCGTTGGCTTGTCTGCAGAAAATTTTCTAATGACCCCTCGCAAAGCTCTGATCAAAAGTTCGATCTGGGTAGGTTCTTCCATCGTTCTGCTCAGTTTGAGAGTCAAATGAATAGTGGAAGGGTAAGAAACACACCCTTTATATACGCTGGTCTGTCATGGCTATAAAGTGACCATGGTGTTTCACAGGTAGTCATTTGACTTTTTGCAGTCAAGATGAAACGATCGCATTCGTTCGTGAAGAAAGGAGAAGAAAGTAAGAGGCAGAAACGTGATCTATTGCCTCGTACAATAGCTGAAGTCTTGACGCAAATTCATGCCAGTCATTTTGAAGATGACATGAGTGAACCAGAATCCAGGCCCACAGAGTCTGCACCTAGCCCAAGTTCACAAGTAAATCCTGAAAAGTACTATCACATTCGAGAGATGGAAAAGCGCTCCTCTAGAAAATTTAGAACCACGGCTTACAAATACACGGTGAAGTTTAAAGATTTCAAGTCCGACGTACCCTTTGAGAAAGCAGAAGGGTTTATCACCGAGGTGTGGGATTCCTTGTTAACCACACTAAAGCGACAATGTCAAGCCAAAGAAGACTATTGCTTGAGACTTTCCATACAACACGACGGTTTGAAATCCCCTGTTTGGATCGAGTTTAGCAGTCCCGCAGAACTGACGCCTTCCAAAGTCATGGACAAGATACAACAGGTACAACTATCAAATGACCAGTTTCACATCACCGATGGTAAAGCGACACTGTCCATGACCCACGTTTCTCATCCTTAAGGGACTGGACGCAAAAAGGTCTTATTGGTGGACGACCTTCGTAACACCAAAACAAGCCTCGTCCGAGCTAACAACCCTCAAGACCAGATGTGTTTAGCCAGGGCTATCGTGGTGGGACGAACATATGCCAACAAGAATGACACGGCAGAATGGAAAAGAGCCTGAAAAACTATTCAACGATCGGACCGAGCCAAACAACGAAATGAAGCAGAACTCCGGTTACAACAAGCTGGTCTGTCCAAAGACACACCCTGTGGCATTCCTGAAACGCAAAAATTGCAACATGTCCTAGCTCCAATCTACACCTTGAAAGTGCACACTCAACAAGTGCGCCGACCTCTGTTGTTCCGAGGTCACGATTTTAAGGATGGAAAATACATTCACGTTTATCATCACCATGAACATTTCGATGCCATTACCACTATCACCGGATTCCTGGGATACAAATATTACTGTGAGAAATGTGACTATGGCTATAACAATCGAGAGCAACACAAGCATTGTGGATGGAAATGCTCAGGATGTTTGGCCTCTCAACCCTGTCTGGACCAAGCACAAGAACGAGTGCATTATCCAGCTTGTCAGCGCACCTTTGTCAGCCCTGCCTGTTAACAACATCTAAAGATGCAAGGTTCACAGCAGAAATGTGCTTGACGACTCCTGAGATTGTGCCCTCCATGTGGACAATGTATACATACCAATAATGTGAAGGCACACGTATGTCCAGGAAAGAAAAGATGTCACATTTGTCACCTAATCGTGGACTTGGAACATCAATGCTACATGCAAAAATATCAACCGCAACAAGAGGAAGATGATGACCACAAGAAGAAAGGCAATTTCATCTTTTTCGATTTCGATTGAATGCAAGAGACTGGCATTCACATTCCTAATTTCTGCGTGGCTCATCCAGCGTGTGAAAAGTGCATCCAAGAACCTATCTTTAGTCATTGCTTTCACTGCAGTAAGATTCCTTCCGAGGACCGAAAACACTAGTTGAATTCGCCCGATGGATACTTAGACCCTATCGACGAGACGTGGAGCCAAGAGGACATCGAACGTTACGGAGATTGTCATCGACATGCCACGGTGATGGCTCACAATTTCTCCGGATACGATGGACAGTTTCTTTTGAGGTACTATACGGAACAAGGCACCGAACGTCCTGAAGTCACTTTGAACGGAGCCAAGATCATTTCCATGCAGGTGGGTCAAGTACAGTTTAAAGATTCAATGAGCTATTTGGCCTTGCCTTTGAGTCAAATGCCTAAAACGTTTGGAATGACAGAAATGGCCAAAGGCTACTTTCCACACCTTTTTAATACCGAAGCCAATCAACATGCCGTTCTACACTATTTGCCTGAGGCTAACGATTACGACCCGACAACATGCGTACCAAACAACGAGAAGCTTTCTACGCTTGGTACCAGGCTCACGCCTCAGACCCTTTCGACTTTCAGGAAGAAATGTTAAAGAATTTTCGTTCCGACGTGGACATTTTACGGTGTTGCTGTGGAAAATTTCGAGAACTGTTCATGGAACGCGGAGGGGTCGATCCTTTGCAAGAAGCCTGCACCCTATACCAAAGCGTGTTCCTTAGTGTATCGCCAACGATTCATGCCGCCTGAAAACACCCTGGCTGTTATCAGTCTTCAAACGACCAACTTTGTCAAACGTCAATACTCGGTCAAACCCCTACGCTGGTTACATTACTTGTGCGACAAGGAAGACAAATGGATTCAGCATGCCCGCAACGGAGGGGGCGAAAACATCATCGGAACGTATTCGGTGGATGGCTGGGACTTAGAAAACCCCAAGATCGTGTTCGAGTTTAACGGTTGCTTATTTCACGGATGTCCCGTCTCTTACCCTTAACGTGGCACTAAAAATAAGTTTTTACAACGAACCATGGAAGACTTGTACCAAGCCACTTGTCAGAGACGTTTGAAGTTAGAACAGCAAGGGTACCAAGTGGTGGAAATGTGGGAACACGAGTACGATCACCGTTTGAAAATCTATCCCGAGTTTACACGCATCGTGGAAAGTTGCTAGTGGGTGGACCCCCTGAACCCACGGGACAGTTTGTACGGAGGAAGGACAAATGCCACTTGTTTGCTGTACCAAGCCGACGAAGAGAAGGAGAAGAAATCAAATACTTGGACATGTGTTCGCTCTTTCCTTACGTGTGCAAATATTGTCGCTTTCCTGCAGGGCACCCGCAATTGCTGACGGAACCCATTGACCTGGTCAACATTTGGCAATATGAAGGCTTCATCAAGTGCAAAGTTTTGCCTCCCACGGACTTATACCATCCCGTGTTACCTCACCATTGCCAAGGCAAACTGATATTTCCCTTGTGCCGTACTTGTGCCGAAACGTGCAACCAAGGCCAGCCTTGTCAGCACAGCCAGGAAGAACGCGCCTTGACGGGAACGTGGCTTAGCATGGAATTGTTCAAGGCCCTGGACCTGGGATACCACCTGTTAGAAGTGTACGAAATTTACCACTTTCCCAAGACACAACAATGCCACAAGGGTAATCCCACTCAGAAAGGCATTTTCGCAGACTACGTGGATGCTTTTTTGAAACTGAAACAAGAAGCCAGTGGCTATACTTCCTGGTATCACACTCCCGAAGACGACAAGACATTCAAAGAGAAATACCGGGAGCAGGAAGGCATCCCTTTGGACCACATCGAGAAAAACGAAGGCAGGCGATCATTTGCCAAAGTGATGTTAAATAGCTTGTGAGGCAAAATGGCACAACGTCCGTGTTTACCCAAGACGGAATATTTGACAGAACCTTCCCGCTACTTCCAGATGATTCACGACAAAACCACATTCATGAAACACGTGGAGGTCGTTCGTGAAGATTTGATCTTAGTCAATTACGAAGAAGATCTGGACTTTGTACAAGCATACGAATTTGGAAATGTCATCATTGCGGCTTACGTGACAGCCCATGCTCGCTTAAAATTATACGAGGCTTCAGAACTGGTAGGGGATCGTGTCCTGTACTTTGACATCGATCGCCCAGGTCAACGTCACCCTGACATCGAAGAAGACCGTTTAGGACCCTGGACAGACGAACACCCAGACGACAAGATTCTAAGTTTCGCTAGTGGCGGTCCTAAAAATTACAGCTACGAATACCGGGACAAACAAGGAGAAGTGTACACCGAGTGTAAAGTGAAATGACTGACTCTGAATTATCGTACCAGTCGAGTTGTCAACTTTGGGGTATTGAAAGAAGCCTTGCATTCTGGAGAGGATGGAAACTTTAAAGTGACCACTCACCAACCGAACAAGTTTGTACGCTTACCCACTCACCAAATCGTCAGTCGACCCTTGGAAAAAGTCTATCAAATCGTGTACCAGAAGCGAGTGCGACTTCCCTTCCACTTCACTTTACCGTATGGTCACATTGATATTGGTCAGCAGATAAAAAGTACAATGTGCAAGACCAATAGCAAATGGTCAAGTGTCAGAAGAACCGAGGACAACCATTCCCTTTAGGACAGGACTGTCATGGGCATTCTTGAAAGGCCAGTTCGGGAGGACACTTGTGTGACATTACCCCATGTAGAGTCTGTCAGAACATTTCACATTGTCCCTAGGACATCTTAGTGAACAAACAAATGTTGTACAGAGACTTGTTTCTATTCCACTTTGATCGTTTTCATGTGCATTTTATCGTTGTACATAACTATTTGACTTTGATGTATTTTAGTCTTTCGTGTTTATTTTTGAAACATCAATAAACGTCTCCTGAAAATGTATATAAACTCTTGCCTTGTTTGTCTTCGTGTCACAAGTGGCATTCCTGGTACTATGGCTACCTCTACTGTCTCTGCTCCCTCTTCCTCCACTTTCAAAGTCAGCGACGAACACTTAGATCGTGCCAGTTGGAAGGCTTTGTATCTTCGCCATCCTTTTAACATGCTCATTGCTGGACCGAGCGGTTCAGGCAAAACCGAATTTGTCAAACGTTTGATTGAAGGTAAACATCATTTGATCGATCGTCCACCTCAACGCATCGTGTGGTGTTACAAAGAGTGGCAATCGGCGAACAGCCTCTTGCGAGAAAGTCAAAGCGATTCCATCGTGTTTGTGGAAGCCTTCCCTAACGAAGACGACGGAATCGTGACTGACTCCCGTCAAACCCATTTGGTCATTTTCGACGACATGTTAGGAGAAGACGAAGAAGAAACTAAACTTTGGTTTACGCGCAAAGGGCATCATCGTAATGCCAGTGTCGTTTACAGCAATCAAAATTTGTTTCAACAAAGTAAAGCCCATCGCACCATCAGTCTCAATGCTCATTACGTGGTCTTGTTTAAAAGCCCTCGAGATAAATCGCAAGTGCAAGTCTTAGCCAAACAGTTAGGAACGCATTGGCTCACTCAGGCGTACGACGATGCCACTCAAACTCCACACGCCTATTTACTCGTCGATTTGAAACCCACTACCCCCGATTATTTGCGATTTCGTGCCCATTTGTTTCACTACTGGTGTCAAGACGGAGGGCCTGTCCTGTACACGTCTCCGTCCTCGCCCTGACCTAAAAATATCTATTAAAACCTCAGACACTTTTCGTCTGTCTCATACAGTGTCAATATGATGTCCCTTCAGTCTCATCTTCCCGTCAAATTGATTCGTGCCTTGTATGGCATAAGTCGCGAAAAAAATCCACAAATACGTGCTCGTGTCTTAGAAGCCAGTTTCAGAGAAGTCTTACGGTGGTTTACGGTGACAACACGTCAATTACTGTAATGTATCATTCAGATTCCTCATCAAACCAAATGCTTTTTTGATAGAAACAAAGTAGCCTTGACCCAACTTACCGATCCCCGCATCGACACTCAAACCAAAAAGCAAATCATTTTGAAACCTGGAGGGAGCGGCACTCTAGGAGGTGTCATAATTCGCTCTCTCTTATGATGGGATCCTAATGCCCCAAAAGTTCTCCCCAAGAAAAAAGCCACTCCCAAAAGAACCAAAGGAAGTCCATAGAAGAAAAGGCGCAACGGTGTCAAGACCATGGAAACAACCCCAGAAAAAGAAAAGCCCACAGAAAAAGAAAAGCCCACAGAAAACAGCTTCTACCCGCAAGAGAGGCACTTCGGCCAGGACGCAACCTTACATTCACAAACCACGACCTGCAACGACGGTGACCGTGTCTCCGGTAGCCTCAGGTTCATCCACTTCTCCGTTGATGACACCATGGAAGCCCGTGTCTCCAGGAACTTCTCCTCCAGTGGCGACACCCTCCTCTTTAGTGGCAGTGGCAGTTGCTCACAAAGTACCTGCTCCCAAAATCAAAGTCCAAGAGAGATCGGGCATGTTACTGGATTTGTCCAAGCAAGAACTGACTCGATTTAGTTCGTTGCGAACCCCTGCACGACGTGTGATGCCTGTCCTCAAGTTGATACGACGTAAAGACAATCAGTGGCGACGCGTTCCAGTATAAAGAAGGCCTGAGACAAAATAGGAGTATCAGTGTTTTACTGTGTTCCTGAACTCTCAAAGATGTCACTTCAAAGAAGTGCACACCGTCATTGTCCTGTCCAAAAAGGAAAGAGAGAAAGACAGTCTCGTCATCCGACAAAACGCTTAGCCAAGCATTGTCGTTACCCCAAGAAAAGACACCGTGGTCCAAAGAAAACGAGGAGTCACCAAAGGGGAGGATTCTTTGGCAATTTTGGAAAACACATTGTCACTTTTTTGACGAAGCGATAGTCAATAAAAAGATAAGAGGTCGTGTGCTAAGTCATCGATGCCAGTGTATTTGTGGTGTGTGTCCCGGAAAGCAAAGATGTCACCCACTAGAAAACATCCTGCTTCTAAACCCCAAGGAAAGAAAAGGAAAGGACTGCCTCCTCGTTTAGTCAAACATGGGGACATGTTGTCTGTCCTGTCCAAAGCTTCTCCACCCCTACGTAAAAAACTCATTCAAACAGCTTGCAAAGATGTCATCGATACCGTGTGCGAATGTTGTTTGAACGTCTTGAAAGGCACGATCCCTTTGTCGCAACACCAGAAACAATGCTTAGGCAAACATCGTCACGTTCTTCGCCAAATGGTTCAAAATAAAATTCCCATCGGACAAAAGAGGAAGGTGTTGGTCCAAATTTTACCCCTCTTGCCAGGCCCATTACTGAAAGGAGTCTTGGGAACCATGTTGGGAGGACTGGTGGGAGCAAGATAAAAAAGACCTCTGGAGGCCCAAGATCTCAGACGTGACCCTTGACCTCGAATGGAAGGACGAAAACTAGCTTTAGTGCCTTACAAACGATGGATGAAATACCATCGTTCTCAAGAAAAACGAACCCGCATTTGCCTCCCAATCCCCATTTGAGCGAGATGTCCCAGTTACAACACGAATTGCAGTCCTTAATGGATCGCCACGATTTGTCCGAAACAGAAAAATCGCAAAAGTACGGTCAACTCTTGCAACGACTGCAACTCTTTCACCAGAAAGCTTTAGACGAAACAGCTCTACCCATTCTGAAAGATTTCAAGACCTTGATGAAAAGTCCATCCCCCACACCATCACCACCACTGCCATCCCCAGTCGTCATGAGAGACGCCACCCCACCAAAGTCTGAGGAAGAAGAGATACGAGAAGTTTCAAACACCGTCAGCAGCTCCCATTTCTAGTAAGATTGCAGGGTCCTTGTTTACCCCTTCCCCCACACCCCAACGAGAAGAAATGAAAGCCTGGGTTAAAAAGATGATGTCCACTCCTCCTTCGACAGACGTGAAAAAGAAAGAAGCGAAACCAGAAGTGAAAAAAGAAAAGAAGACCAAAGCTATTCCATTACCACCTCCACCACTAGCTTCGACTTCACCTCCCGTGGCTCATCGGACACGTAAATCCGTTTCCAATCCACTCTTGTGCCCCGTCCAAAGTAGCATCAACGAAGAGTGGGTGACTTATTAACAACAAAAAATGTGAAGAAGGTGTAAGCCAGCATTTACTACAACCCATCCCACCCTGCAGGTTACAGAGGAGTTCAAAAATTGTATCGTGCTGCCAAAACTCGACTGAAAAGTCTCCGTTTACCTCAAGTGCAACGATGGTGTTAATAACAAACTACCTACACTTTACACAAACCCATTCGACGCAAGTTTTCCAGCAGTCGCACCCAAGTGGAAGGCATCGATCATCAATGGCAAACCGATTTAGCCGATGTCTCAGGGCCAAATTACCTCAGACCATCCAATTAGATCACGAAGCCTACTGGGAAGTGGCTTTGGTAGAAATCATTCACCCGACACAAATCAAAAGCATCACCGAAAAGCAAACCACTTTCAAGGTGGAAATCCTGAATGCCCAATTGCAAGAAGAATTCAATAAAATTGGATTTTTAGGGGACACAAGACCAGCCAGCAATCCAGCCTTCAGTATATACACCTTGAAAATTCTTTCAGGGTTTTATTTTAGTGGTGAACATTTGGTGGACACTATTGCAGACAGGTTCGACTTAGCCTTTGGCAAAGCCCTGAACAGAGCCAAAAGAAGTGTGAAGATTGAGTACCATAAAGTGGCTCATCGCCTTGTGATCAAATTTCAGGATACGGACACATTGTCCCTCAGGTTTAATGGTAGTTTGTTTGAAAATTTGGGTGGGCATGCACAGATGGTCGCAAACAATTTGAGCCCCAAGATTAACAATAATATTGATTTTTACAGGGCTTTTGGAAACCCGGTAGAACTGAACGAAAGACTGAATTTGATCTTTGTGTACTCCGATGTAGTGGAGTACAACGTGGTGGGACAAACCTCTGTGCAGTTACTTCGTGTCATTCCTTTCAAAGTGGATAGTACCACGGTCAATGACCAGGAAGGTGCAAACACATATCACGTACACCGCGAATTTGTATATCCTCACTATTTGTCCGTCAGTAAGTCGTATTTTGACACTGTCAACATTGCTATAAAAGGAGATGATCTGGGACAAAATATTCCATTCTCCAAAGGGAAAGTCACGGTGAAACTCCATTTTCGAAAACGGTTCTCTAACGAATTGTAAGTCATGTATCCAGTGTACCGAAGCGTTGCTCGACAGCGAGGACATGGTTTAGGAAACATGTTAAAATCAGCCTTTCGTTTGGTGTCTCCGGTGTTGAAACCGATGGTGACACGAGGATTGCATGCCTTGAAAGATGCGGCATTGACCCAAGGCAAAGAATTTCTCCAAAATGTCATCATTGACAAACAAAACCCAAAAGAAGCATTCTTGAGGGCAGGCAAAAATGTCTTACTGCAAACGGGCAAAGACCTTTTGGGCCGACGAGAAACTCCTATAAATACCCTGAACGCTACCGAGTCAAACATTCCTGCTTCCCTGACGAATCAGCAACGAGAAGGCAGAAAGAGACGACGAAGAAAACACCCCTTCACCGGACTTCAAACTTCACAAGCTAGAAAGACAAAGAAAAGAAGAACTGTTCGAGACTGTTTGCCATGGCCCCCACCATGATGACGATGCAAGAATCCCAATGGGTCGAATTTCATCCTGTTTCCTCTTTGACGGATTCAGCTCCCATCGAGTTTCAAATCAAAGGACAACCCGAAGATTACATCGATCTGAATAGCAGTACTTGTACCTGAAAGTCAAAGTGATCAAAACAGACGACACTGCTCCAGGAGCAAGAACACTCATCTGGATGCTTGCGTGGTATGGAAAGCTGACACAGCCCTGAGAGCAGATGACGATCCTCACAATGTAGGATTTAACGACCATAGAAAGAAAATCCTGCAAGGACGAAGTTTAGAACTGATGGATCTTTTGCATTTGGACATGTGATTGCAAGAGAAGTATTTGCTGAACGGTGTGGATATCCGCCTGAGACTGAATCGTAGCAGTACCGCATTCCATTTGATGGCCCATGCTGCCGAGTACAAAACCATCATTCAAGAAGCCAAACTCTACGTGCGACGTGTGGAAGTGTTACCTAAAGTGCGAAACGACATCAGTCACACTTTGAGCAGAACAAACGCCAAGTATCCAATACGACGTGTGCAAGTGAAACCTTTCACTATTCCTGCTGGACTCCGATCCAAGATCGAAGATCATCTGTTCCAAGGACAGTTACCCAAACGTTTAATCGTTGGCATCGTGAGCAAAGCAGCACTCAACGGAGTCCACGATCAAAATCCATTCCAGTTTAAGTACTACAGAGTCTCCAAAATCGAAGTCAGTCGCGATGGCAAGGCCTTGTGTACCCGACCTTTCGAGCCTAAGTTTGGTGACAGGAATTACTTGAGATCGTACTTGTCCCTGTACGAAGCCACCGGACAGTTAGGGACCAACACCAGTCACGGCATTTCGTACGACTATTATGCAGGAGGCTATGCTTTGTGTGCTTTTGATTTCACTCCAGACCAAGGCAGTGACGAGGGACATTCCCCCCTATAAAATCTGGTCAACTACGTGTGGAACTTCAGTTTGCAGAACCTCTACCCTAGACGGTCAATGTTCTCCTGTATGCCGAATTCGATAATACCCTAGAAATCAACAGTTTGAGAGAAGTCATATTAGACTATTATAAACCATGGAAGACTGTTATCCCTCTTTACCTAGGCCATTATGTTTATCTTTTGTCTTTTAGCTAGGAAACGTGGTGTACATCAAAGATCCAATGACTTCCAAGAATGGAAATCTCAATTTCATTCGGGGCCCCGAGTGGCCGAGTGGTCTAAAGCGTTCGCCGTTACGGATCACTGCCATCTCACCTCTGTCTGCGCCGGTTCGAGTCTCAGATTCAGCCAATGTAGATATGTGAGAAAGCATGCCAGTTGCTTCTCGTGGGTCGGTGGTTCTTTCCGGGGTTTTCCCGGTTTCTTCCTCCACCATTAATCCTGGCCGCCATATATGGCCTATCGTGTGCTGAAAAATGGCGTTAAACCCCACAACAACAACAACAACAACATCAATTTCATTCACAATGTTGTCAACCTTGTTCATACAAAATAGAGTGTTAATTGAAAAATTATTTGTTATTTGAATTGAATGGTTAATTTTTAAAAATTTGTCAATTGTTAGTGGTAAGTTATTGAAATAAAAAATGTGTTTTGAAAAAATGCTTTTGTCGTTTGTTTTGCTAGGGGTATCATGAATCATGCTCGTTGACTTCTCTCTATCCCTCACATCACACTAATTGAGCGATCCGACTCGAAACCATGTAGGGATGTTTTCCTTCGCGTCCGCGCTTTTACAATAAAAGCTGAGTAGTCTCCAGTCTGATCATCCATGGTTGACTCATCCTCCTACGAAGATGTGCTCAACGAAGCTTACGTCAATTTGCATCTTATCAGGCAAAGCCTGATACCAAAGCCTGAAGAGAAAGAGAATGTCAGAATGTAACAAGTGACTGAAGACCTGATAGTAGAGCTCTTCAGAGAGAAAATAAACAGGGGAAAAGGAAGAATGGACGGAGAAGTACAGACTTCAGAAACAGCAGAGAGAACAGAGAGAGCAGCAGCAACAGTAGCAGCAACTGGAACCTGACAGAGGTTTTGTCGACTGCCGTGTCGACACCAAAGAGTTTTCTTCTCTTTCCGAAGAAGCAGACCTTATCTAGTGAGAAAGTTTGCCACCAGACGAGGTCGCAATCTTAGATCCTAAAAGATTGCCATCACTTCGTTCACACAAAAAATCCAGCCCTTTTCAGGGCTACCCCATACTGTCGAAAAGAAATAATCATTTCATTGCCTATGCTAGGTTAGTCAGTTAGAAAAAAATTAGAAGTGCGTCTATAAGCACATGATTTCTTTATCTGGGTTAATAAGTGTGACTCTAAGTCCTTCGTTTCCGTCACTAGTCAAAAAATTTTAAAATAGTAATGGTCAGTAGAAAAAGTGAGCGAGTGTTTCTTTTAGGTCCGCGCGTTTTTTGGAAATCATATAGGTAATATAAAATTTGGGTATTAGGGGATGTTTTCCTTCACGTCCGTGCTTATAATATAAATTGGAAAACTCTCCTCAGTCTGGCTACCCATCGTTGACCTGTCAACAGTGTAAAATGAGTAGAATGAGCAGCAGACTGACTCAGTTAATGGAACTTCAGATGCACTGGAGTATGCCAAGCGGCTCCTGGACGAACTGGCAGCAGAGGCTATTGTTGAAGAAGCCAGGATAAAGCAGGAGGAGGAAGAGAGAAGACAGAAAGAAGAGGAGGAAAAGAAGAGGGAAATCAGGTCTCAGGTAATGATGAGACCAAGTTGTGAGGTGAAGCCCATGGTGAGGGAACCTCCACAGGCTATGGCTGCACCACAACCAGTAACTACACCACAGCCACAACAACCACAGCCAAGAGCTGCTGTCCCCCAAATGGAAAACTGGGAGGAGGAATTGGAGAGAGAGAGGGAGCCACGGCAAGGACGACATCCTAGGGTGAGGCACAGAAGAAGAGAGTGGGAAATCTTCAGAATCCCAGAAAATGAAGATTGGGGTGCAGAGGCTAACCATCAAGCCTCTGCACTCCCAACCACAAGAGTGACCTGGGAGAACGACTGGAGTAGACGTTGTGTCTGTGGTGCCAGACCCGGAAGGTGCCGTCATTAACCAGGTGCATCTGGAGTTCCAGAAAAACAACCCCTTTCAGGGCTAACCAAAAATCTAGAAAAGAAACACTATTCAATTTGCCAATGTATGAATGTGGAGTAGTGTGATTATAAATACTTACTCCTTTCCTGATGTGATTGTGATTGTGTGTGTGTGTGTGTGTGTGTGTGTGTGTGTGTGTGTGTTTGTAAGCGCCCACGTACGTTTGTGTGGATAGTAGATTATGGTTATGTTATTGGTCCTTCCCGTGTGTGGATAGTATATTTGTGGTTTGATTATTGGTTTCTTCGCGTGTGTGGATAGTTGTTGTTGTTGTTGTTGTTGTTGTAGGGTTTAACGCCATTTTTCAGCACAAGATAGGCTATACATGGCGGCCAGTATTAATGGTGGAGGAAGAACCCGGAAAACCCCCGGAAAGAACCACCGACCCACGAGAAGCTCGTGTGTGGATAGTAGATTATGGTTATGTTTTTAGCTTCTCCCGTGTGTGGATGGTATAGTTTGGGTTTGATTTGACTTCTTCTCGTGTGTGGATGGTAAATTATGGTTATGTTTTAGCTTCTCCCGTGTGTGGATGGTAGATTTGGGGTTTGATTTGGCCTCTCTACATGTGTGAATAGTAAATGGTGGGTTTGTTTATGCTTCTTGACGTGTGTGGATAGTAAATTTTGGGTTTGATTGGCTTCTTCTTGTGTGTGGATAGTAGATTGTGGTTATGGTTTTAGCGTTTCCCGTGTGTGGATGGTATAGTTTGGGTCTGATCTGGCTTCTTCTCGTGTGTGGATAGTATATTTGGAGTTTGATTTGGCTTCTCCGCGTGTGTGGATAGTAAATGGTGGGTTTATTTCTGCTTCTTGGCGTGTGTGGATGGTATATAATGGAGTTTGTGGATAGTAAAGTAAGAGTTTGTTTTGCTTCTTCTCATGTGTGGATAGTAGATTATGGTTATGTTTTTTGCTTCTCAGCGTGTGTGTATGGTAGATTTTGGGTTTGATTTTGCTGCTTCGCGCGTGTGTGGATAGAACATAATGTGGTTAGTTTTATGACTCAACATCACTATGTGGATAGTAGATAATATGTGAAAAGTATGGATGTTTTCCTTCACGTCCGTGCTTTACATATAAGAACTCACAGCGTTCGTCATTCGCGCCATTCTACGAAATAAAGAAAAGGAAGATGGTGGCTGCGACGGAGTTGTTGAATAATTTGATAGGTATCTATTAATGGATATTGGATGTTACCTATGCAATGGAAAACACAGAGAAAGAACGGAAGATACAAGAGTGTCTGGACTATGCTAATAGTCTAAAGGCAGCTAAAGAGATAATACAAGGAATGATGGAAAAGGAGGAAAACAGGTTGAGAGGCTTGATTGACCCTCCTTATGTGAGAGTGGGAAGTTTAAAGGAAGACTTTGAGAATGTCATCCAAGTCAGGTGCTTCCTAGAAAACATATTGTATTGGACGGAGTGGCGGCACGTAAAATGGGGGTTGGAACAGCTAAAGAAAGCTGAAGAACTTATGAGAACAGTGCTGACCCAAGAGGTGAATAACATCAAAGAAAAGTGGACAAAGTAGAGGAAAGAAAGAGAAAACCTTAAGACAAAAGAAAGATTTGAGCAACTCAACATGACCTGGATAATGATACAGGAGAAGTTCAGAGCGATGGATCATTCTGACTGGATGCTAGAGTCTGAAAAGAAGGAGAAGAAGAAAGAAGTATTAGGAAAAGTCAGGAACTGGTGGAAAATAAGGAGAAAGTAGAAGAAAAAGAAGCAGAAGAAGAAGAAGCTATACAGCCCTAATATACATGAAACCAAAGGCGTTTTTCAGAGCCACTCCTATCCCTCGAAAAGAAATTGACTTTCTTGCCTCAAAATTTTGTTCATGTGGTATCCATGTTTGTCTCTTGTCTGTGTTATCTCCATCTCGCCTGTTCAATTCCCATTGTCCCTAGACAGGCCCATCCATGTTCAATTCCCATCCATGTTCAAAATTTCCTATGTTAAATTCCCATTGTCCCCAGAGTGGACATACCCATTTTAACATTAAACTCCCCTTGTTCCTAGAGTGGCCCAATCCCTTGTTGCTATGTTCAATTCCCCATTCACTCCATGTTAAATTTCCCCATGTTAAATTCCCATTGTCGCCAGAGTGGATATACCCCTTTTAACATCAAATTCCCCCTTGTCGCTAGGGTCTCCCAACTACATTACTCATGCACCCCAAGTCATCCTGTAAGTGCACTTCAGATACATTTTGTATCTTTATACTTAATGAATTTAAGCAGGCTTTACAATTTTTCTTATTTTTTTTTATTACCGATATTATAATACTGAATTACCTTCATCAAATAAAGTATTCTTCTTCTTCTTCTTATTCTTATTATTATTATTATTATTATTATTATCACATTCTGTGAGTCTAATCAATTATAATATTTGTTTTATATCGGCATTTGAAGGGTTTCCTCACTGAGTCGCATGAATAAGATGTCGATTGTTGTGCGCGTGCTGTATATCGTATCTATCATGTCCGTGAGCTAACGCTAAGCCATTGATTTTTACCAGAATGCTGGTCTCATCGTCCAAACTATATGATCACTTTTAGAAGATACACATAGGTATAAAGAAAGCTAGAGACAAATGAACATAGCATAAACTAGTATTCCATTCATACCTAACTATCTCCAGATGAGGTAAAATATTATCGATATAAAATGTATGGGCGCACATTCAGACGAAGAGAAATGTTTACGAGACAATGGTTTCCACGTTAGTTATTGTATATTTTGAGAATAATAGAAGATATCAGTGCATAGGTTTAGCAATACGTATTCCATGGTGTTAATTTTGAATTTAAGAACAAATAATAACAATTTAAAAAAAGAAAAAGAGAAGAGAAACAAAGACAAAATACAAACAGAAGACCAAATAAGAAAAAGGGCGACACATAACCTTGGTATAGTGTTTGCAGTAAGACATCACAAAGGAACATAATTTATCAGATATCAACCGTTGTTTCTCACACTCTTCCAAAATAGCATGGATACTGGATGTTAACTAAACTCAGCCTACGTCACTTCTTAATAAAGGCAGATTTATGCCCCAATGATTCACGTATGATTTCGAATCATGCGATTCTTTTTGGAAATCTATCAACTTTTGGGTAAAACATCGTTTAAAATTGACTATCGAGTGTTATAAAATCATCGATGATAATTAAATTGGCCAATTGTTTAAAATTTTAATTATTAAATTTTGTCAATAATGGGTATATTTCTTTCAAGACTTGAGTGAACTGCATATAAATCCAATCTTCTGATTTATTTCATTAAAGTATATAACTTGGTATCCATTCAATATGATATTTAATATGCTATCATTAATATATGTTATATAAATGGCATTAATATGATTATGCAGCAAAGGAGAAAATAAGACCTTCGAAAGTAGGCAGTCCTTCAGACAAGCAATTGATGATGGATATTTCACATTCAGTTGCAGACCATAAGAACAATTTAGTGATATATTGGACATCAGAGCTAAAACATTAAGTAACTTTTTAATTAAATCGTACTTTTAATATTTTTGGAATCCATGGTGCAAATACTGGAATATAACCAATTGGATTCCCAGTATTTATGTCAACTGCTTCCATGGATTTCCATGGTTGAATTATTCGATATTCTGGAAGCGAAGGGTAAAATATTCGTCTGTCTGAAGTGTAATTAGATCGTTTAGGTTGTGGTTGTCTTGATTTGGTGGAACCTCTGGCCATCCTAACACAAATTTTATCGATCATTGATATATATATATATATATATATATATATATATATATATATATATATATATATATATATATATATATATATATATATATATATATATATATATATATATATATATATATATATATATATATATATGTATATATATATGTATGTATGTATGTATGTATGTATGTATGTATGTATGTATGTAAAACACGAAGAAAACTATCTTAAGTAAATATCGGATATATTTCATTAAGGTATTCCAATAACGATATGTGTAAACTCGTGGCTTCCTCACTTATTTCAATATAGAGTTTTGATTTGACCACACGATGAAATATATCCCTCTTGATGTAGAAAAAGACGTTGTCCTCTGTGTATTAGCAGCAGAGAGGGTGAACAGACCATAGAATTCCGACAAAACAAATAAAACAAACAAATAAAATCATCTCGTAGAAAGGTCAAGATTTTTACAAATGAACTTTTCCTTGAGATGTTTTATTTCTGTAATGACCGATTGTACTAATAAAACCTAAGTTCGAAATAGTAGCTGAAAAAATAAAGTACTCTACGTGTTTATTTATTCTTGTTTATTTTTTTGACGACCAACGTTGGTAGGTACCCTCTCTGCTGCTCCCCTTCTGCTGATATTAATTAAATTATTATGTTATAATAAAATGATACATCCAGAATCTCATACTGCAAGAACAGCACGAGAACGATTAGAAGCAATTAAAAAATTTCTTCCTGTCAAAGACTCATTTAGAAAAAATCTGCAAGCGCAGCAAGAAGCACGAGTTCAGTAGGAAGAAGAAACTAAAAAACTATTTAAACCCGTCACTGCAGCTACTGAGAAAGTTACAACTGTCATCAAAGAAGATCTTCTTCCGGTATCAGAAAAAATAGCAAGAAGAACTAAACAGGCAAAGAAGATTTTACGAGACCTTCCAACTGCAGCTCAACCTCCACCTGTTGGTGAGGAAATACTTGAAGGTATTGGAGAACTTCGTACTGAAGTCGCCGATGTGAGAAAAAAACTTGCATCTAAATCCAAATCAGCAGGAGAAAGCTTAAAATTAATTGCAAGATTTAACGAAGGAGTTGTTGAGAAAATTAGAAATTACCTAAGATGATATTAGATAATATATCTGATAAATCTAATTTTTTAAAACCCTTTTATGGAAAAACAAATGATGATGATTTCATTAAATGGATATATCGCGTATATTACAATAAAAAACAAGCTAGAGGTCAAGAATTTAAAAGATTTAATGAAGAAGTAAATAGACTTAGAGGGAGACGGGAACAACTAGGACAAGGAGAGTCCTCCCAGTATCAGCTTCCTCCACCTCTGCAACAAATAGAACAACAGCAATCTTCTTCGCCGCAGCAAAGGTTGAAGTCGGAAATTAAAAGGGCTAAAGAGACACTTAAATCACCCCAGCGGAAACTTCCTTCACCTTTACGTAAAATTTCTGCACCGGATATAACATTTGCACCGATAGATTCACCACATGGATTTCGAGAAGGTGACTCACCCCCGGTCACCACTGAAGTACTTACTCCGGTAATGCAACCACCAGTATTTAAAACACCTCAAGATGAACCTAAAACAGGATCTGGTTTATGTCCTGATAATATCATCAATGACGTGTCACGGTTAGAAGTTCTCATAGGAGGAAAACGAGCTGGAAATAATTCACCAGAAATAATTAATGAAGCAGCTGATATTTGTCGGCGACTATTTGAAGGTGGTATCATGGATATTGGCGTTTACCGAGAACTTATTGATGAGCTCGTTGATGATTAGTCACCGCGATTAGATAAATGGTAAATAAAATAAGATGATTGTGCATGATAATCATCGTAAACCCACACAGGTTAGAGCGGTAAACTCACGATTACCAATCTATAGTGTTATTTACGGAAATGGACTTGGTGATGTCATTCAGGGATTATTTACAAGGATAGCTCCAAAAGTAGCACCTGTAGCAAAACAATTATCGATGAAGGCTATTGATATTGTTCGTGATAAAGCTCCTGGTGCAATTGTCAATGTTGCTGGTAAGGCGTTCTCGGCGATCAAGGAAAGACTAGCACGATTATTGCGACGAAAACAACAACCACCGGTGAAACTGGCAAGTACTGAGGTGATGCCTGCAGATGTTAGTAAAATAATAAATCAAGCTGCAAATCAAAAACTAGCGGCGATATCTGAAGAAGCAGAAAAAAATATAACAGCAAATTTAATAGCAGGAAGCGGTCTTCGTCGACGATGATCATCATTTGAAAAATGGTAACTATAATAAAAATGTTCAGGCCCGAATCAGACCCAGCATTTGATATGGAGGCACCTGTCCTTAAGTATGAATCTATACGTGATTATCAATTTTATTCCTATGACGCAAGACTACCAAATCAGCGAGGGAGAATCGAATTACAGGTTCATGATACAAGTAGATATTTCTTGCCCGCTGAGGCGTTTATTGAAGTAGAAGGTAGACTTGTAACGGATGTTGTAGCTAATACGCCATATGCTGCTAATTTGCGTGTTGGTTTTGTCAACAACGGGATTATGGCATTATTTAGTGGCGCCACATACATGATTGATGGAAAAAATATTGAATCAATTCAGAATGATGTCGACGTTGCTACAACAATAATTGGTCTGGCGAGATATTCTGACGACTTTACAAGATCGGCTGGTCCAACAATGATGTTTGCTAAGGATATTACCAACAACGCTGATCATGTTCAGTATATTAAGTTACAGACACCTCAAGTTACTGCATCTAATCCACAACCGGTTGATTTTGAACACGAAGACAGACCGGGTGCTGCTTTTGATATTATAAAAAGTGTTAGTGCGACTTACAACCTGGGATTTGCAACACGCCGAGCAGCTCTGTCGGGAGATAATAGAAATTTTTCGTGTGCAATTCCATTATCTCACATCTTTGGATTTTGCAGAAATGTTAGAAAAGTCATCTTTGGAGCTAAACACACAATTGTGCTCGTAAGAAAAGGTGATGATAATGATGCAATCTGGCGAGGTGCTGGTGTTGTTGCTGCTGGTAAAGTAAATATATCAAAACTTTCACTATGGATGCCAGTAATGACTCCATCTATTACTGAGGAACAAAAATTACTATCTTTTATTGATCAAGGCGGTAAATCATTGCTATCATGGTTAACAGTAACCACAGATGCTGCTCAAAGCAATATTAATGGTTTATTTACATGGCATATAGCATCACAACAGGGTGTTTCTGCACCACGACATATTTTTATTGCACTGCAAAATATTGACCGGATAAATGATCAACAACTTTCACATATGATATTTGATAACCTTGGAGTTAATGAAGTTTCCTTACGGATAAATGGACATCAAGAACCAGCCGAGGATATATTGTTAAATTTTCATCAAAATCATGTAGCGCGCGCATATCATCGTTTAATGTCATTCATGGGACGTGATCAAAATATAGATACCGGTTTGCAAATATCACAATTAGATTTTACAGGTCTATATCCGATTTATTATTTTTCACTAGAACATCTTGATTTATCCAAACAATCTGTTGTTGATATACACTTTCGAGCTCATGTTACTAACCCACCACCTGGTGGTGCCTTTTACAGAGCGATCGCGGTCATACTTAGCGACAAAGCCATGTTACTTGAAGGTGGCAGTGGTCGAATGAGGGTCGTTGATGCACCAGTGGAAAATCTTTAATTATTCAGAAAAAATATTATTTATATTAAAAATGTCGTATAGTCATGTTAATGTTACTCTGACCCCCGGTCAGGTAAAAAAGCTTCAATCAAAAACCGCCAACAAATGCGGAACTAAAATATCACTAAAACGAGATCATATTAGTGGTGGTCCAAACAAATTATCGTTGACAAATAATCAGATTAAACATTTCAATAAAGCCCTAGAATCAAAAACTGGAGTTCAATTTCATCTCTCCCCGAGCGCCATCAAAGACATGGTTAAAACCGGTGGTATATTCCCACTTCTCGCGGCCATTCCGGCATTAATAGCTGCAGCTGCTCCAGCCGTAGCAAAAGCAGCCGCGTTAGGTGCTGTTGGAACAGCTGCTGGAATGGCACTAAAGAAAGCAACAGGGCAAGGATACAAAAAAAAGGGACGCGGTCTAAGATTGCCAGGATCTCGTTGGGGGAGAGGCCTAAGGCTTCCAGGATCATTTCGTTAGACGTTCCAGCATCAAATTTTGATTTACTTAATACTGCTAAACGATTAAAAATATCTGCCTTTAGAGGTGTTTTTATGCGAGATCAATTACCGAAACAACCAAACAAACTTGAAACAGGTATTATTAATCTCGATGAACGTTCTGGACCTGGTACTCATTGGGTATCATACGCGGTTGATCCACGTGGAATTGTTTATTTTGATTCATACGGGTTAGCTCCACCTGTTGAATTTATCAAGTATGTCGCACCACTTCACGCAACAACCAGAGGTTCCAAAGTTTGGTATTCAACGCTACCCACACAAACAATGACAGATCCGCCAATATGCGGCCATGAAGTAATTAATGTACTCGACGCTATATCAAAATCATCCAGGCCGCCACATAAAGTCGTGCACGATTATACAAGCAACCGATATGTTGCGCGTAAGGCGTTTTAAACAACGGGTCTTATTATAATGGTTGATATTTACGGAAGATCTTCTACTAGTAAGAAAATAAAATCCGACGTTGATCTGTCAAAGTATGCGACTAAAGATGACCTTGCTGATATCATGAACCTGGCTGGAGTTGACCCAGATGAAGTTGTTATTTTTCAAGATCGATATGGTAAACTAAAAACCAGCAATATCAAATGGAATGATATAGTCCGGCGAGTACTTGGTGCAGTTACGGATAATATTCCCGTGTTTACTGACGGTGGTAGAATCAGAGATTCAAGTATGTCACTTAAAACCATCAGAGATGAAATTGCAAAAAGTGTTGCTAATCGCGTGAGAAACACCGGTGACACAATGATGGGTGAACTTAGCATGAACGGGAACAAAATAGTAGCTGTAACAGCTCCAAAATCTGACAACGACGTCGCAAACAAACTATACGTCGACGACGTGGATGGAAAACTATCCACGCTGCGGGCCGAATATGATGTTCACGTAACCGGTTTTACAAGACTTCGAAGAAATTTTCAAAAAATCGATGATGCCATAAATAAGTTCTTTGGAACTCCTCCCGTCATTGACATGAAACTCGTTGATATCAAAACTAACCTAGACACGATCAAACAAACACAGCAAGACATCGTAGCGGGAATTCCTGAGATTGTCAACAAAACAAATTTGATTAAAATTCCAGCTGGAATAACTCCCGGGCACATCACAAACATCGTATGCACGGTATCATCGGGATTTGCAACATGGTCGCAGCAAAATAATACTATCAAATATACCGCAACAGTCACTGGCGTGTACAGGCTGTCTGTGTTTAGTGCTGCAAAATTTGAAATATTTACAACGTTTCCATGGCGTCATTCCACCGACAGGTTTTCCGGGGTTGTATCTGTTGTATTAAATAGCGGAACCGAAGAAATATTTATTCTGGAAGCAGCTGATAAGACATTAACCGCAACATCTTACTGGTGGTATTTGGAATTTGTAGCTGAAACACCTCAATTGGTTACTGCATAAAAATATATATGGACGGTGCACAATACAGATACAATCAAGCGCGTGAATGGCAGGCGGCGCTAAAAGATCAAGTCGATCAATATACAGTAAAAGTAAAAAAATATCGACGACGATTGGTTATCGTTGATGTGATTGTTTATTCAGTATCCGCTGTTGTTGCTGGAACCGGTGTAATATTATCAGCGTTGACAACGATGGCACCAGTAGCTGTAACTATTTGTATTTCAGCAGCAACAACTATTGCAGGTGTGCTTAATATCATCACAAAAAAAATATGTACTTGCACGAACGAAAAATTATCCGATTACAAAATAAAATTACATACAGCGACGGTAGCATACTCGAAATTATCCTCGTTGTTATCAGCGAGTCTCAGTGATGGAATTATATCTGATTTCGAATTTTCAATGATAACCAAAATATACGACGAAGGTATTAAAGATACAAGTATCAATAATGAGAGAATTACTCCAGCAGATCGTGACCAACACAACTCCGCCAAAGATAACGATGATCTCGGTAAGTTCAATTAATCCTGAATTTAGTGTTAATTTTCCCACTGCAATTCCGGTAAAAGAAATAGCACTAGCACAATTACGAGTATATTACAGCTGGCCAAATATCAGATCAAAATCATTTAATGGTACACCAGCAAATAATTCGCTTATATTTGCTAACAACAACAAACCCGATGGAACACCTGACTGGGTTGTTGTTGGAATACCAACTGGCAGTTATGAGATTGAAGAGATCAGCGAGGAATTTGCGCGTAGAATAAAATCAATAACGGGAAAAGAAGCAAAAATATCAATTAATGTTCATGAACCCACCCTGTCCTCGACGATTGAAATAAACTCGCCTGATTATGCCGTTGATATTTATCAATCCACGATAAGATCCGTACTAGGTTATCCTGAAATATCACCACCGATAACCCCAATACCACCAGAACCGAAAAAGTCTGATTATGTCACGGATAGGCAATCATATCATGAAATTAATCCATCATACGGGGAAGAACTACGTATTTTAAAAAATAAATCAATGCTCAGCAAGGTTTTAATTCACGATTTTGATGAGTTATGGGCTTTTAAAAATTCCGGGGAAAGAGCAAATAGTTTTGCTATTTATCGTAGTGATATTATTGAATATTTTCAGGAAATCAATCAAGAATGTAAAAAACAACTAGATCAACTAAATCAATATTTTAACGAACATATTTTTGACATATCAGTGTCATCGCGTGAAAAAATCATCACGCGTGTGGAAATATTAAATCAGCTTATATCAGATATGGAATATATTAATAACCGAATAGTTCAAGCGATGCTTAGTTTAGAACCATCTGAAAAATATTTTGGAGGTAAATGGTTAGAAAAATATAAATTAACAGAAGCCGATGTACCAAATTTTAAATTTCCGGGGTATAGTGTAACCGAGTTAAGAAAATCTGTCAATGATGTCATTGATGAGTTTTTTCCTAAAATACTCGATGCATGGAGAAAATTAATTCCACCAGCAGTTGTTCTTAGATATGATAATGATCCACATGGCGGCGGAAGACACATATCTCCGGGAATCGTTAATATAACACCGACGGTCGCGGTCAATCTGGTTTGTGACGTAATCGATGGCAGCTATCAAATAGATCTCGGAAGATCAAATCAGGCTCAACAAGGATACATCCTGTACACGTTCACACCACAAGTCCCCTCTGGAAGTTTAATCGTGCAAGAACCAACTAATCCTGTGTATTTGCGGTGTCACAATAATATGTTAACACGAATCAATTTTAAACTCACAGACCACCTTAATCGCTTAATTGACATACGTGGAGAAGAACTTGTGATAAATCTGTATGTAAAGTCGTAAGACTTTATCGTAGATCTTTATGTAATGGAGGGTTTTTACACACGAGGATTTCTTAACAGTTAGAAGAACATTTGTAACAGAGATCAGACTCAAATTCGATCAACTTAAAAAAAATAAATAAAAAAATATTTTATTATTACTAGCACAAATTTGTGTTTGGTACAAATTAATCGGCCTAGGCAACTAAAAAAGCTGGTCGATGAAAGTAAAAATTAAAATTTCTATCACAAAAAAAATAAGATTTATTAATTTTCCTGATTTTTATTATTTTTTTACTGAAATTGTACGAATTACTTGATTTTGACTACCAACTACCCCGTCAGAAACATAAAAATGCACGAATTACTTGATTTTGACTACCAACTACCCCCTCAGAAACATAAAAATGTACGAATTACTTGATTTTGACTACCAACTACCCCGTCAGAAATAAGAAATTCTAACTTTGTCAAATTGTTCCTAATAAATTTTATTTATTATAAATTAATTTTATTTATTAATAACATTATTTTTACTGAGATTTTTATTTTTTTTACTAAAATACAACGAAATTGCTCAATTTTTCTGATTTTGACTACCAACTACCCCGTCAGAAATCAAGTAATTCGTGCATTTTTCTTTGATTTTGACTACCAACTACCCCGTCAGAATCAAGTAATTCGTGCATTTTTCTTGATTTTAGTAAAAAAAAAAATAAATCTTCAGTAAAAATAATATTATTAATAAATAAAATTAATTTATAATAAATAAAATTTATTAGGAACAATTTGACAAAGTTAGAATTTTCTTGATTTTGACTACCAACTACCCCGTCAGGATCAAGTAATTCGTGCATTTTTCTTGTATTTTGTAAAATAAATATCAATTTTTTCTTATTTCTGACGGGGTAGTTGGTAGTCAAAATCGCGTATTTGTGAAAAAATATTATTTTTCCCCGATTTTTATTTATTTTTTTTTTTCTGAAAATTTGATCATTTTACACCACACGTGGTCAGCGTTGACATGGACCCCAGTTACCAAAACTTTCATTTTCATTATCACCAGTAACAAAGTTACTCTGGATCGTTTCACCAGTAACGAAGTTACTCTGGATCGTTTCACCAGTAACGAAGTTACTTTCTGACATAATTTTTCTTAATTGTCTTATACGAGTACTAATCGTTTTCTTTTCCTCGTACTCGTGGGATAATAACGATTTAATTCTTTCTACGGCGGCAGAGAGAGGAACGAACTCCTTCACATGATCATCTTCTACGGTAGCTAGTGACTTAAACATTGCCGCCTGAATCCGCTTCATGAGCTTGTATTCAGATGATAGTGTGTGTGTTCCCTGGGTTTTACGTTCTTGTAAAATCTCAAAGTCAGAAACTATTTTTTCAGGATTAAGTTCATCAGATATATTAATTCCATCTTTTTTCAATTTTTTAATAGCAACAATTACATCATTGATATTTTCATGGTTCATTATATAATATATAAATCTTTAAAATAAAAAAAATATCCCCAGAACCCCTATCGAGTGTTTAGCGAGTTCGTCGGGATGTTTCAAGGACAGCACAACCAAGAACTCGTAGCTTGCCACCGCAATCTACCAAGTTCATTAGGCAAATATTCCCTCTACGAGAGCCCCTAACCCGCCAAACAACGGTCTAGAAGGCCCAAGAGGGAGGACGGCACAATCCTCATTAAACTCGTAGCTTGCCACCGCAATCTACCAAGTTTAGAGGATATACACATAACATATAACTAACTAAGGACGGCACAATCCTCATTAAACTCGTAGCTTGCCACCGCAATCTACCAAGTTTAGAGGATATACACATAACATATATACAATGAAATGGATATATACAATGAAATGGATATATACAATGAAATGGTTATATACAATGAATGAAGAGCCCCTATCGAGTGTATTAGCGAGCTCAGATTATGAATGAAGAGCCCCTATCGAGTGTATTAGCGAGCTCAGATTATGAATGAAGAGCCCCTATCGAGTGTATTAGCGAGCTCAGATTATGCATTGGACGGCACAAACATATAACTTAACTAAGGACAGTACAAACATATACGCTCAGCAAAAATCCCACCCACAATAATTAATCCAGTGGGTGATACGAAAATATGTATCAACCACAAGTCAATATTGTGGTTGAATTTTGCTGAGCGGGGGGGTTTTGCGGTTCCCCCACTATTATAAAAATCGCAATTATGCGCACACCACCGACAAATTGTCAGCCATGGGGGTTCGATCCTGGACCGCGAGCGTCACAGTCCAATACCATACTGATTGAGCTATCAAACCTTGTTACGAACATATGTTTTGGAAGTTAATATATAGCTAAGGAACCAATATTTACACTAAAACAGCGGTTTCTGAATAATAACAGTTTCTGTATTTAACAACAGTTTCTGAATAATAACAGTTTCTGAATAATAACAGTTTCTGAATATAAAACAGCGGTTTCTGAATAACAACAGTTTCTGAATATAAAACAGCATTTTTCCTAACCAGACTGCGAATCAATAATAACAGTGGCATGAACACACCTGCAGATCGATTACTATGACAACGGTTTCTGTTCTGTACCTACACAGCTTCCTTGCGGATCAATAACATTATCATGATTTCTCGTAATGTTGTATGATGGGAAATATTTAAAAACCATAAATAATACTTCTACGAGTAATTAATTACGATGTAATTAGTTAAACTGACTAATTACGATCATAAAAAATCAAAAATCTACGAAGAAAACTATATATTACAAAGTAATCTCCCTTTTATATAATCAAAAATTCAGTAGTGTATGGAGGACTTACTGTGACATAAATTAAAAAAATTAATTCAATGTGGTGATGATAGTTAATAATGTGGTGATGATAATTATTGATACTGAAAGGTAATTTTCTGTTTATATTTTTTCGAGAAAGCGGTTTTATATATATTTTCTGCTACTTTTTGTACTGAATGCGAGTGAATATCAAAATATTTCGCAGCAGCACACATCGAACGAAATATAATTACTTTGCCAGTTTCTATGTTTGTGGACTTTACTACCCTTCTAGAAACTGTCTTACATCTTCCTGTATTTCCACATGTAGAGTTCATGCTTTGTGTGACAACACGAAGGTTGGATAAATTATTGTTTTGAGGATTTCCATCAATATGATCAATAACAAGACCGTCTTTGATCAAACCCTTGTGACACTCGTATTTAAATCTATGACAGCGATAATGTTTCTTCCCAACAGTAAATGTGAGATAACCAAAATTATTAATATAACCAACTGATCTCTTCAACTTGCAGTGTCTGATGATACCATTAATATTTGATTCATAGTTTGTTATGACAGGATGTGGGACAAATTTATTTTGCTCCATTATAATAATATTATTCGTTTAAATCATTGTTTGTCTGAAATCTTGATATATAATCCTCCACGGATTTTATAGCGTTTTCACCGCTATTATTTTTTTTGTCATAATATCTTTTAAGTTCTCTGAAACGTTTTCCGCCGCACTTTCCACATAATTCTGTTTTTCCTCGCACTCCAATACCACACCGCAGACATGGTATTGGTCCTAGACTTCCTCGTCGTATGTTTTGTGAGTGCATCCAACAAAATTCCTTTCTGCAGGATTTGTTGCATCGATTTACTGAGCCGATCATCAACCATCTGCATTGAGACATTGTATATATATATATATATATATATATATATATATATATATATATATATATATATATATATATATATATATATATATATATATATATATATATATATATATATATATATATAATTTTCTTTATTTAAATATTTGTTTTAATTATATGAACGAGTTTGAGAGATTATCCCAAACTAGGCCTGTTAAATATAAATTCAACCTTGACAGATTATCTTCTGACTTGCCAGTGCGAGATTTGGTTGATCCGAAAAATAAAAGTTTGATCTCGAAAATTCACGACGCCAAGAAAGAATTTTACACGGATGGTGCATCTCATACATGGTCAACGTTCAAGATTATACGCCTTGACAAAGTCACGGACGCCACAATGAACGACAAGCGAGCGGCAACTATCATTAACTACATCGCTGAATACGAGGGCAATCAAAAATATTTCTTCAGAGTAAAATTTATTGTATTAACAGAAACAGGTAGTTGGATTATCCGTGACAAATATGATCCTGTCCTTGGCAATAATAAAACTGTCATATTAAGTAAAAATTCCAGTCCGGGTCTACTGACGGGTATTGACAAACCGTATTATGAACGAGCGTATCCTGTAACAGCGGTTATTTATGGAATCTATGAGATAAATAAAAAACCCAACGTTGATAAACTAGCGCCGATGAAATTTTCAAGGTTAAATTGTGTAGCCGAACGAGTAATAGAACACTTTACAAACGCGATGCGTGGAAATGGATTAACTGATTTAAGGCGTGAAAAAATAAACTCGTGGGCTGATTCAGTTAAGGATACCGGTGCTACAATAAAAGATGTTGCTGAGTTAGGAAAAATATTAAAATTTCCAATAACCGTAGCAACAATAACGGGAGAAGTACTGTACCAATCGAAATATAAATCGAAAGGAGCTCCAATAAATATTATCGATCATAACGCGCACGCATGGACTAACGCAGTAACAATATTTCCACGTGATCGGACTGTTAGATTTTACCCCACAGGTAGTATGTTTGATTTTATCAACGAAATAAGTAAAACCGATCCTATATCGGTATGGTTATTTAAAAGTAATGAAGAAGGTGAATTTGATCAGTTTGTCAAACCAAACGGGGAAATATATCGCACAGAATCCCTCCATGACGAGATGAAAAATCTCGCGAAGTTTTTACAGTGCAAGCACGCGGAAAATACTGACAAATTACTAACTAATTGTTTTACCGTTCCATCTGTTGCGGCTCATTTCGCCAGAGAACGAAATTCATGGAAACCAACACGATTTGATTTACTCGAGGACGTACGCGCAAGTTGCGTCGAATATGGACATGGCGGATTATGGAATACCAAATATAATTACAATGATGTTATTTCGGTTGATATGGTTGCGTGTTATCCAGGAAGTTTTCTGGGATACGGAGATTGTTCTGTGTACTTTGAAAGATTTGGTCACCCAACAAACGAGATGACGCGAGTGGCAATTAATGGACCATTACCTGATTTTGATCTGACTGGATTCGCCTGTATTGAATCATTCGAGTTTAACGAAAATCTTCACAAGATTTGTTATGTTTGGTTTGGTAGACATTTTTGTGAAAAACGTTGGGCACCTATAGTTTTGTTGCGATATATGCTAGATTGTATGATACTGACATCGTTGGTGGTCAGTGAGGCAATTATATCATATCATGCACAGACCAAAGTTTGGTTGCCCATGTCAGATTCTGAAGTTATTAGCGAGTTTAAGGAAAAATGTCCTGATGTTTCCGAAGATGACATTCCTAATAAACTCAAAACCGCAAAAGATCTCGGTAGAAAAATTATAGGTAAATTTACTCAAGGTGGTGCATATGATTATAAAAGACATCACGCACGATTAATTTTAGATGATGCCGAGTACGATTTTATAATCGCTGACACAACGGCGAAAAATATATTTGTAAATCGAGACGGAACAAAATTAGGTACGATCGTTAGTTACATAAATGACGTATCCCCACAATATACTCATCTAAGATCTTCCATGTTGGCTTATGTTTCTATAAATTTATTATCGATGATTAATAGATTTCCTGAGACCGCAGTCAGAGTCGCAACAGATTCGTTTTATATTTCAAGTAAATATTTAGAACCTGTTATGAAATTTACAAGTAATGATGAACGATGGGGTTCGTGGAGAATAAAAAAGGAACTATTACACAATTATACAGAATCAGCAGATGTTCCAATGAGAGATTTTTATCGTAGGGGTAATAAAATATCAGAAATGTCGAAAGCACCATCGTTGAGTGATCCAATAACCAGATATAAGACAGTATATCTCAATGGACCTGGTGGATGCGGCAAAACAACTCGAACGATTAATGTTTTTAGAAATTCAGATATAATCGTGCTGACACCCACATAGACTTGCACGTGAGATGAAACAGTGGCAAGTACAATCGTGTACGTATCATAGTTTCTTTCGGTGGCGCTGAGATACATGGACTCCTGAACGGATGGGAGAAAAATATATACCTAAAATAATTATTTGGGATGAGATATGCACGGTGTCATTGGATACATTAAAAATGTTTCTTGATTGGTTGTTGACGAAAAATACCGCTATAATAATGTGTGGCGATCATGGTCAACCGCCGCCCTTTGTTGGACCATCTCCACATGATTGGTTAAAAAATTTCGTTGATTATTACGAAGAAATAGATGATGATCATAGAGCTCTTGATGCAAATTTGAGGGAGTTTAAAAAATTAATCAGATTACAATCAAACAAAATTCAGTGTGAAATAATACGTGGAGTGATCTCAGAGACATCAATGAGTGATTTTTTGAAATTATGGAGACCCACCGATTTGATCGTAGCAAGTAGAAAAATAATCAGAGACGCTTTACAACAACAGTTATTTCAGCTGCATAAAGAAAAACACTCAGAATTACCCGTACCGTTGTGTTATAGACCATCAGATACACGAAAACAGAATATTAATGTTGATATTCCAGGACAGACTGAGAATCAAAATCTCGTATTAAATGATATTGTCGCCGTTGATATCAGTGTGGTCGAAGATGCAATACACGCTGACAAATCTCCATGGGTGTTGGGATACGCTATGACAATCCACTCGTCTCAGGGATTAACTATTTCTGATACACGAGTCTGGATTGTAGACGATCGCATCGAGTGGTCAAATTTAGTTTATTTAGCGGTATCGAGGGTCAGAAATATATCTCAATTACGTAGAATCATAATTCCTGAAATCGTTGATAAATTTAACATCATCGATGATGATATAATAAGAAAAAAATTAATCGGATACAAACAATCTGATAAAAAAAATAAACACGACTTTGATCTTGATGTTGAATTTATTATTGAGTTAAAACAGCATCAGAACAATCATTGCGCCAGTTGTAATTGTATAATGTTATGGCGATATTCGAGTAATGATTCAAGACAATTTACCGTAGATAGAAAAGATAATAGTCGCGGTCATACACGAGAAAATACCATGTTAACCTGTCTCGAATGTAATCGACGTAGAGGCGCTAGCGCCTTGAGTGCAGGCACCCTTGGCGCTAGTGCTAGTTAAGTGATCGAAATCACTGAAGTGATCGCGGTGGTAGTTGTGTATCCGCGGGAATTATTTGTAGTTGTTCACGTGTAAATCCACGTTGAGGAGCGGCCGAATCTAATCTGTAGATTGCAGGTCTGGAAACGCCTACGTTTCTCCCAGTGGATCTTGTCACGGTAGATATTTTGTGTGTGGTAACACTCCAAATAGGATCAGTTGCTCTCGCTTTACCACCTTCAAGTTCACCAGGCTCATATAAATATCTGACTGTAACATCACCTAATATTTTTTGTTTTCCAACATCTTTTCGTTGTGTTGGTATGTTTTTTTTTGTGACCGCGCTAATGGGTTTCATGTTGGTTGTTCGTGTGATCTCATTATTTAATGCAGCTATCACGCCTGGTAATCTTGCCACCCATTCGCGAGATCTTTTATCCTGAATAAATTCCCTCGCGTATTGATATCCAAATAACCGCTCAGCAAGTGTTCGATTAAATCGCTCAACAATTGCTTGATCACGGTGAATTGCAGTATGACCTCGTCGTATTTTGGTATTATGTCGGTTCATCAGCGATGATACTGGACCAAGAAATTCCTTACCAGGATCAACCTGTAGTAGCTGCGGCCATCGTAGACCACCTTGTGGTCCGAGTCCTCGTTGATAAATTCGTTCAAACGCATCGGCTACTTCAGATGATGTTTTCGCTGATAGCGGCTCTGCTTCTTTATATCTACTTGCAACATCAACTACGGTTAGCGCGTATTTGTACGTTTTTCCACGCACAGTATCATGCGGTAAAAACAGAATATCAGCTTGATGAACTTCATTAGGAACACTGACATCGAAATACGCGTACTGAATTCGTTTAGGACGTGGTAGATAAATTTGCCATATTGCTTGTTTGGATAACCACGCTTTAGCAGTAGAATGTTTAACCGCTGCTGCATCAGCGAGTTTACCAATTGCTGCTTTGCCTCTCCAGTATCCTCTTGGTGAATAATAAATATTAATTCCATTATTAATTACCAGCCCCAATCGCTAATTTACCTTTCATCGAGGATCTTACTGACCAATTAGCTAATGATTCTCTAATATTTTTATTTTTTATAGAATTTAATGAATGAATTAATTTTACATCTGCAATATGCCTATGTTGTAGATTTTGACTTTTATAAGCTACATCATGAGCATGACAAGCTCGATCAATAGCGTTTATTGGTTCCTCGACTGGTTTTGGTTGATCCTGATTATCGAGCCTGATATCAAGTCTGGTACCAGGACCGCAATAATTATATCCTGGTAGATGTTTTTCTCCACTGTATTTAGCCCATGGAGCACCTGGAAACTTTGACATCAAATTAGCAATATCACCACCGCGCCTATTAGGTAAAAACGAAAATTTCTTTCTACCGCATATAGAACATTTTCCACCGTACGCTATTTTTTTGTTTTTTGTTATAACCGTAGCTAAATCAGTAGTTGGAGTTTTAACTTTACAGCGTAAACAATATAAATTCATGTTATAATATATATGGATATAATTGATTTCTCAGCAACTCGGCAACGAGAGCCAGTTAAACACCATCCTGCGCTACCGAACTCCATCAGAATGATTATCATAGGACCATCTGGATCGGGTAAGACGCAATTATTACTTAATCTGATAATGAGATGGCTGAAATGGGATAAATTATATTTAGTAGCACCATCCGTTGATGATCAGCGATGTTATGATGTACTTAAAGATTTCAATGAAAACGCGCGATTACTGGATGAGGATAATGATGTTATAGAGTTTATAACCGATATTGATGAAGCACCATCCGTAGATTCCATAGACGGATTTATTAATAATTTAGTTGTATACGACGATGTGATGCTAGATAAACAATCAAATCCAGCCAGAATATTTTCCCGAGGTAGACACAAAAATACAGACGTGATCTATGTTACTCAACGATATACACAAATTCCGAAGGTGATCAGAGACAACTGCAACATTTTAGTTGTGTTTAATGGCGTAGACACACACACGTTGCGAAATATTCATCAAACTTGGTGTGGTGGTGACATGGATATAATTAAATTCAAAAATTTCTTCTCACGAGCGCAAGCTACTCCGCATGGATTTATACCAATAAATTTACATGATCCAAGAACAAGATATCGTGTGGGTTTTGATAAAATATTTGGGTAACAGGGGTGATGATAAAATTAAATTAAATTAAACAGATATCATTAATATAATGAACAACTGTGCGTGGCTGCGTCAAGGAACAACAGATAAATGCAACAAAAGGTGCCGTGGAGAATATTGCAAGAAACATAATTATCTTATAAAGAAAAATTCTCATGCTGGTCCACGAAGTTGTGTTGGATGTAACAACGGCGTTAGAGGATTATATCAGATTTGCAAAAATTGCGGTGGAGATCGATATAGAAGTTTGATGATATATTATAAACACAGAAAGAACATAAATTCAAAAATAGAAAAACCACCATCAGAACTTGAATATTACTTGAAACATAGAACAAATAAAGATGAAACAGATGAAGATGAAACAGATGAGGAAAAACGACAGCGAGAACGCGTTGAAAAATATTCATCAAACTTGGTATGGTGGTAAATTAATAGCAGCAGAGAGGGTACCTACCAACGTTGGTCGTCAAAAAAATAAACAAAAATAAATAAACACGTAGAGTACTTTATTTTTTCAGCTACTATTTCGAACTGAGGTTTTATTAGTACAATCGGTCATTACAGAAATAAAACATCTCAAGGAAAAGTTCATTTGTAAAAATCTTGACCTTTCTACGAGATGATTTTATTTGTTTGTTTTATTTGTTTTGTCGGAATTCTATGGTCTGTTCACCCTCTCTGCTGCTGTATTGCTCTCACATATTCTTTTGCTTTCATTAATGTCTAGAACGAATGTGTTGTCAAATTGTGCAGTTTGATTTGGTATTTTGAATATCATACGAGTACTGTCAAGTAAACATGTTATTTGGCCAATTTCTACAGGAAAAATACTGTGAATCAGATATCTTTGAGATCTGTAACAGCAACATAAATTGCTGTAAAGTAAGTATCTTGTTTTAGTCTTGTTTGCTCATGCTGTACAGGAAGGTCGGTCAAGTGATTATTTGTTATTATCTTCTTTGGTCATACTGTACAGGAATGTCTTTCAAGTGAGTATATTGTTTTGTTCAGGACGAAAGCACTGTCACGTAAGCATCTTAATTATTCATTTTGCACATGACAATAATACTGTCACTTAATTATCGTATTTGGTAATTTTATACAGGATACAAACACTTCATCTGATCATCTTTAAGATTTTCTATTGCGTCTGTTGGTTAACGCAAAGCTATAGTGTTATATTTTCTGTTAGAAGACAATTTAACCGTATCTGTTTCAATGACTGGAGACGGAATAATCTCACAGAATTACACAACATCTTCACGTCATTTAATACATGCAACATTTAAATGAATTGAGTGTGTCCGTTCGGTTATAAAATGACTAACATTAAAGCTGAATATAGTCCACGTAATGACATGGCGTTATACCACATTCGTATGACTATCTGTTAAATGTAAAATAAATACTAAAACAGCCAATGTATGAAACAAAACATTCACGTAATACGGTTAGCGAAAAGAGAATGTAACTTTATATTTCACATAACTCGTGTAAATAAAAACACGTGCTGTGTGGCGATATTACGTTTTGACTTTACTTCATAAGTACCCTGGTTATAGTGCGATCCACGGCCAGAGATCTCAAGTCATTCGGTTTTATCATTGCAAACACTTTGCTTTTGCAGCATTCAGTAAACCAAACTCAGTATTTTGAAATAGAGATAAGATGTAAATAAAATACTTTCGTGTAACCCTGAACCTGCACATAAAGTTTGGAAACGAAACTCAATGACATTTCGGTTCAGGTATAATGAATTATCATTAATTACATACACCGTTGCGCCAGAAATGACTTTAATGTAAGCATCTTTAAGACTGTACCGTGCGTCTGTTAGCTGAAACGGAAACATTGTGTTCAATGGAATATGACATAATTTGTATTCGAAAACTGTTTCGAATTTATGTGTTTTCTTAACTTGACCAGTAACAAATAAAAATTGCATATTTTGTTCCTTGAGAACTTGTGCGAAAATAGCATTGCTGATCATTATATCCTTTTTATGTTTAATATTGATCTGAATATGACAATTTAAATGCATGAAATAATTAATGATTGTCAGAAATAATGAAAAGTTATTCTTCTGCATTATTTTTGGAACCAAAGTTTAAAATTAGTTAGCTTATGTTACAACGTGATATGGTCTTGGCGATTGTTGATTCAACGTTCAGGTCTTGAATTAGTGGATAGTAACGGATACCTAAACGTATTACTATACACCATGACTGTGTAAATCCAAAAATGGGCAACCAAGAGATTAAAAATGTTATTGTAATCAGAAATGAAACTTGTGTTGTCCGCAAGAGTCTCCTTTTCTGTGGTAAGGACATATTTTCAAATGATTCTGTATTTACCTTTTCACTATGTGTTACTTTGTCATCAATGTCTTCAGCCTGAATCAGTTCTTCGACAAATATTCCTGATGGGCGAACTGTTTTTACTTCTGTCTCTCCCAAAATCGCAAATTAATTGCCATCGTCTTTATTGTCCATTTTAATCTTGAAGTTACAGCTGTTCCACTGAGAGTTGGGTTTTCCCAAAGAAGCCTCACCTGCTACCAGCTGTTTAGAAGATCGGTTGCTTGCATTAATGTGCATGCTTGGAGCATTTGTCGGAACGAAAAATGTTTCGTTGTTTTTCTCTCAAACGTACAGGAAGTAGTCGCTTCAAATGTGTCTGACAATGCAGCGGAAATACCTTATTCCGTCGCATTATCATTCTTGAAGCTATTGAATTTTGTGTTGTTTTTCTCACACTTTGAAACAACGTCTTGGCTACGTTAGTACAGGAAAAAGACACGATTCCAAACATGGCAATAAATAGATTAACTGTTAGAAAATAAGAGGCAGATGCCATCCACAGAGGATTTGTTATTGGTACGCTGTGTCTGCGATTAGTGATCCACAAAAGGATCAAATTCGAGACGAAAATGAAAATAGAGGAACAATATATTTTCCTCCATGATCCAGAGAAAATGTTGACTTTGAAACGTTTCATAGCCATAGCACATAATAAGAAAGGTTATGCAAATGTAACGATTTGACCTGTAAAGTTTAAACCCTTACAAAGAGTATTTACATTAATTACATCCAATATTTTAGTCTGTATCATGATATACATAGGGACCGTGATTACAAGGCAAACATGGTCTAGAACAGAAATAGATAGTATCTCACAGTCTCAATATGAACTTGTCTTGCATTTGTAGTATATAGCCAACACGAGGGAATATCCAGGAATTCCGATTATCATGGATCCTGCAAAATACAGCGTGTAAAGGATGAACACATAGTCAGGTCATTTCAAACTTGAGATCACGTTGAGATACATTATTGACTGCAATATTTATCAACCAATCAGATTACTTTTCATGGACACTCATTTTTTGTTTTACTTCGTATTGTATTCGATGGTCTCTTACTGCCTCAGACACTTGTTTAAGAGAGGATGTTGCTATGGATTCTGACAAAAAAATAGACATAAATATATTCATATCGTGGCTAATTAGTACAAATAATTGTTTGTAAGTTAAACATGATAGCAGTCTTTATTTGTTCTCAAATTAAATTCTATTAAATTGATGGGGTTTTTTCCATTTTGTTTCCACAAATATTCAAAAACCAACATTCATTTTTAAAGCGACCAACTACAGACGGTACGATCAAACTTGTTTGACATTATACGCGTTTTCTGTATTTAAAAAATTCCCAACTTCTCAGCAGCATCTGAAAGACAATTAGTTAGAGATAATTTGGCGTAAGTAGATAGAACAGTTACATTTAATAATTAATGTTCTTACCGATCTACGCACGCTCACTTCATCAAAAAGGTCGACCTTGCAGGAAGTGCGCTCTTTCAAACAAGCAATTGGTTGCTTTACGCTGCTGGAAGTTTGATGAGCTCTGGCCTTATCATTGCTTTGATCAATACATTTTTGTTATATATTTATAATCAGATGTGGAAAAAATCAAGAATTCCGCCATTTACTTTATTTTTATTATTAAGAAAAAGAGTTACTGCTTACATTTGCTCCTCATAATGTATTTATTCTTGTATATTCTAAGATGGCATTTTATCTTACGGCAGAGAAAATATGAAGTTTTAGTACATTTGAGTGCAATTGCCGCACTTTGCTATTCATTTGCCCTATTTATATACATCCATTTAACTACTCTCTGTACACTTTAAGCAAGAAAGAAAAAGGCAAGGACTATTATACAGATATATTGTAGCACGCATGATGTGTCCCTCTTGACTGAATCAAACAACTCATGTGTGAGTCTGACTATGAGTTAATGTTTCCCTGTTTCAACGGTTTCGAAGACAACCGTGTTTGTCACGTTAAAAGCTCTTAAACACGCAGATACTGCAAATAATTTGAATCTAATCACCTAACGACCAAATATCATGAAACTTTAAGGCTTTCACTAGTTTTCTTGTTTAAACGTTTATATGACACTTGCGCAGTCCTTACTAAGCCGAAAATTGACACTTTGCCTCATGAGTCAGAAACGCGACTGAACGTCAAATACAGATAATACTAATCTCTCCAATTGCTAAACAATTATACAATCAATTATCCCCTAAACGTCTTCAGAGAAGTGGGAGAATCCATTTTAGAAAAGTATTCCGTGATAAGATAGATAGATAGATAGATATATAGACAGATAGATGGATAGATGGAAAATACGTTTGCCCATATGAAATTGTTGAACAAAGACAGTTTTTATTTTTTAAAAATTATTCAGATTTCTAAACCCGGAGTGATATTTCTTGTTTCTACAAGGAACTGTAGACTTTAACACTACAGATTACAGCATACGTCATCATCTTCTATCTCGGGACTCGAACTTGAAATAATTTGAACATTTTCTTATTAGGACTTCAAAAATTGTATTCATTGATTAGTCTTGGATTATTTTTGGATTTGATTCTTAAAACCGTAAGTTCATTTTCTTTTCATTTTTACAGAATTTTCCAGGGAAATATATTATAATATTTTGTCGAAGCTTGTTGTTTTCAGTCTTTCTTGTGTGTTACTGTTTATTCGAGCCTAAACACATAAGACTACCAGAGTTTTCTCTTTATATATATATATATATATATATATATATATATATATATATATATATATATATATATATATATGTGTGTGTGTGTGTGTGTGTGTGTGTGACAGTCGTCTAAGATATCTTATATTTTCCAGGAAGTAGCACTCCCTATAAATTATTAGATTACATGTGGGCATAATTACTTGATACTATACTGAAAAAGAACTTAACTGAGTTTTAATTATCTTGATAACTGGCATGATCTAGAATACGCCAAGAAAAAATGTATTTATCATCTGCAGTAAAATGTTTCACAATCACAAAATCAATTTAATGAAGGTGTGCTAGATTGTAAGTATCAAATATATAATAAATGATACAGAACAAAATGTATAGTGTTATGTTCCTAAACACATCGACTGCTCCAAGCCTCCCCTTAATCAGACTCATATCTACCCTCCCTCCATGGACCACTATAAATAGTACGTGTATGTATAAAATGTATAAACGACTCGAATAATGTCTTTATGATGAGCCTAGGGGATGTAAACTAATTCCATTATTGATGAAAGTTTCATAAATATCACTTAAAAGGAGCAAAATTGTGAAACAAAAAGAATTGTAAATTGTGCAGAAAAAAATTGCAATACATTCCGATTTCTCGGTAGCTACTCCATTGCCTTTTATGACGTCAGAACGGCATTTGAGTTTAGTCATGAGGTGTTTTAAAACATTAAATAGTGTCGAATATTGCCATTGAAATATTATCCTAAATACAATAGTAGCCACGTGATCAAGAAAGATTATGTAATATAAAAAAAAAACAAATCATGTGTTCGGCATCTTGCTATAGGACTGAATATCCATACCGTGATTTCTTAAGTTACCGTTGGATGTAAGAAGCAGAATATCTTCCTATCTCGATGTTAGCGCATACATTTGATGTGATATGGCAGGCATATTTGATCTAATGTCAGGCACACGATATGGTAGCAAGGTAAAATGAAACGGTTTGATTAACACTTAGATATAACTTCCAGCATCACTTAATTACGGTTTTCATTTTTACTTAACAAGGACATTATAAGAGCCTGACTTTACAGAAAGAAACTCTCCCTTCTCCTCACCCCTCCCCCAATTTTTCAATAATATGATATAATTTAATTTTTGCAAGAAAGAAAAACAAGACTAAACGATTTATGGAGTATTTGTGTTACTTTTACCACAATACCTTTCAGGCCTGTAAACAATACTAAATAGAGTACTAGATTGATGTGGATGGCGAACAGATTTGAAAAACAATCAATATTTACTCTTGCTCTTTATTTAGTAATGAAATTATTCTGTCTTAATTCTGTCTTCTTTAAATTGCTGAGTAAAACATGTTGAATGAAGAGTGTTTACAAATCGATGTCCTCCAGGGGGATTATTATCCAGTACTTTTTCCCTTCCGATGCCAGAGCTCTTTCGATATGCCTCTTTGACTCCCTGACAAAAGTTACCATAAAATAGTCTGAATCATGTATGGACATTTGAGCTTGAGTCCATGCGCAACGTTCTAAACGAACGGAGAAATTTTATTCAGAGGAATCGCTTTTATTTCCTCTCTTGATTTTATATTTTTGATAAATTTTTATTTGCATCACAGTCTGCAAATTGAGTCTGAATCAAAATATATTGTTTACTTTACTTCTATGATCACAGCGGTACTCAAAGGAACCAAAAGTAATGACGTATTTTTCCATCAAGTCTGATCATTAAATAATAGGTTTAACTGCGGAAGTACCAGAGACTTGTCATTTATTGCAAAGGTAGAAGCATCTGTCAAGTGGTGTGATAATTTTTTGCAAGGCTATGATGAATTTGCACAAGGCACATGTTTCATTCCCTAAACATGTTTGCCCTTGCTATCATTTTAGGGAATAATTGGTCGAATCATCTATAACACCACCACCACCACCAACATTAAATATAAACATAATAATAAAGTGAAAAATAAAAATATTAAATTTAACAATAAATCCCACCAAAACTACATTTCACAGTTTACTTAATGGTATATATGAATGATTGTTTGTAGTTTGCCATTACTTCTTCATTTCATTATCTACATTCAAATGTCGAAGAATAAACTTCAAAGCTAGGTGTTATTAATTTGGTATTTGTATGTGTTTCTTACAAGAATACTATAGCTTTGTTCTATTGCTGTTCAAAAGGCAATGTAACATTACATGGAATACGTATAAAATAAAATACGGATTTTTATTTACCACTCTCCAATTTTAGTTTTAAATTATCTGAAATTTCAAAATTGCCACGTTTTGGACTTGAAATAAAGACGGAAAGAAAGAAATAAACAAAGAAAAGCAAAATAAATAAAGTAAGAACAAATAAATAAATAAATAAAAATATATTTTTTTAACTACTTACTGGCAAAGTGTTCAATCCACATTCTTAAGCAGTAGACAGGAGTCGGTGATGAAGTCCGTTGACTGAAATCCCTCATTCCGTCATAATCAAGTAAATAAGTAATGTATACTTTAGATGCTGTTTTATATATTTTCAACCACGCCTACGATGGTACGTTCAATTAGCATAGCAGTGAGTTGTGGCATAATTACGGGAATCTCACACTGGTAGCCCCTTAATTCCTCAAATAAGTGAATCTCACACTGGTAGCTCCTCAATTATTCAAATAAGGAAATCTCAGTGGAAGGACCTTAATTACTCGAATCAGGGAATCTGACTGGTAGCCCCTTAATTACTTAAATATGAAATATTTGTTTTTCATCATTTGTTAGATTCAATGTACTTTATGACCTAATGTTTGAATATTAGTATATGTGGTACTTAACTTAAGTAACGTTAATAACATATATTATTTTCAATTGATGCTTTCACGCTGACGGCAGTTTAATAAATAACGTATTTATGTTCGTACACGTACATGACATCAAACTGGAACAAAGCGTGAAGAAAGACGATCAGATCCGACTGAAACCTTTATTACGAAATCTCAGATTGCCGTCAGCCGAGGTCGAATTGAAGTTTATTAAATATTCTTTTGGTGTGACTCACAGAGACCAGAACTTATCTGACGTAACATATCCTGGAAACTGAGTTTAAACCAGCTTGGAAGTGCGAATAGTCATAATCCCAAAAAGGTTAAGGGCATGCGAAGTCTTAAAAGAGAATATAATGTGGATAATTCAAAATAGCTATGTCGTTGATCATATTTCAGCCTGTTATTGTGCTTTGTTGTCTGATGGAGGATTAAGACGAAACTATTTTTATAGTCCTTTTGGGTGACATTATTGCCGACTTTTGAATACAAATTCAGTTTGATATTATACGCATTATGTGGCACATAATGTTAAATATTTTCCTATAAGTATTCAGTACATGATCAAGATATGTTCTTATAGATACATTTACCATGAATAATTCTAAAGTTTCATTCTGGGACGCCTCCTTTCATGGTTTTAATTGCATACGTTATAACCTTTTATCATCTGTCCAGCAGTATATTTCACATGTAAATACTATTATTATATATGTCCCGGTTCAAATCGGTATCAAATTTTTACATTTCCCAAGAAACAAACTGTTTTCTCTTTCTAATTCCGATTCTACCCACCTTCCTCATCCACCTAGGAGGTTTTTTTGTTAGTTCGGTGTGGGATATCTGGCACAAGGCATAGGCCAGAATAATACTACAATATGAATTCTCAAAACGAACTTAGAACTTTTCAAGTGATACAATAAAAACTTTGGAGTAATGAATACAGTTTCGAAGAAAGTGAGCAAGGCTGATTTCCTCCTTGTCGCCTTGTATTTTTAGCTTTATTATTATTCATACGCTACAAATCTTATGTAAATATACATGCATTAATCTCAAAGCAACATGCGAACTAGTAGATATCAAGTATATATTATCTGACAACACTATCTCAATTATCTTTAATACTGTGTCATTATAAAGCGTTTCATGTATTAAGTAGAGGATATTAGTCAATCTGAAGAACGGCTGTCTTGGGCACACTTTATGTGAACTGTGTGTCCTAGTAATTTCATTTGGACAGAGCAAGTCGTCATAAATGAAAAGAATTAGATTTCAGACGAAACAAATGTTCACATTCTAATTGAAACACAATCGCAAAGGACTAAATAGTGAAAATATAAAAGTATAATAAAAGTCATAGCCTGATGGAGCGTAGCGAAGCACAATCGCTACGATTAGTTTTTATTTTGTACCATCCTGCAGATAAAGTGCTTAAAATAAGCAATAAAATTCAGAAATACAAAAATAAGAAACATATCAACTAATAGATGAAGTGCTGAAACCAGACGGTAGCCACTAACAGAAGAATAACAAAATAAAAATATAAAAGTCCGAGAAGGCAACACCAACCAACAATTATACAGCTAAATTAGCTCTAAGAATGCCATACATGCATAAGAAAAGATTTGGATTGATATATGTGTGGCTATTATTCAAAAACATTACTTTTTAAATATATTCCAAATTCAACTGATTAGCTCTCCGATTTTGAACCGCAACACGACAACATTTTATGTAAGAGAGACGCCTTCGGTATGAGAACTCTGCGTATCCTATCTAATAAATCGACACACGCTGGATTAGTTCGAATAATCTTTGACTCCACTGAAGGGCAATACAGGGAGTTATGATAATAGAATCGATATAGTCTGACTTGAGCATTACAATGTACAAGACATTCACAACGTGGATAATCGTCTGTTTTATACAAAAAGAGACAAAATTTTAATTCCTGTTTAAGTCGGCGAACGGTGGGATGACAGAAAAAAATAATAGAATTTTGAAAACAACTTTCAAATATAATTAAATTTAATATCATTTCAAGGAGCAGTGGTCCAGTTTTATTCACAAAATTTTTATGACCAGTTTTTCATGGAATTTTAAACAACATTTTTTCAGACTTTCATTAAGATTATTAACCATTCATCAAAATTTTTATTCATGAAATTTTGAAATCTAGTCGCTCACTTTGTTTTCCTAAAACTTTCGTTGATGTGCCCCAAATGCTTGTTCATACATTTTAAGCGTTTTCAAACACAAACACAATTTGGAAATAAGGTAGTCTAGCCATGGGGATTTCATATAGTTTTGATTGTCAGTGGCAGAGAATGTTCCATAAACGTTTGAATGTTCGGAATGGTGTTGCCAAAGGTTTTTCAACCAAAAACAGTCTACGCTGGTTTAAAAAGGACGAAAATTGGATAACTGGTTTAAACTAGATGGAACAGGCTATGAAGTTCAGAAACTAGCTCTTGAAAACAAGTAATGAAATATTCTGACACTACTGAAAATCTTGTCAGTCAAACTATTCAAAGAAATTTAGAAGACTTTCTTTAACTACTAAGCAAAACACACAGCTTAGTGATACATTTTGTATTAGTGTTTTTGAGAACTATGCATCCTTGGTCAAGGACGTGGCGAATATAAAAATACCACATTTAATTTTCAGGTATCATTGCCATGGAAGTCAACGACAGTTTTTGTATAAGACTCTCGATCATTCTACAAGGTACACTAGCTACTTTCACATTATCAGATAATCGTCAATCGAAAAGCATATCCTCAAAAACCGGCTGAACGGATCTCGGATAAATTCCCCTTGTCCCTATATAGTCCCAGGGTGATTTTTAATGGCAAGTCCCATTGTCCCTATATCGTCCCCATACACTACTACCGGCTGAACGGATCTCGGATACCGCTATCACTGCAACAGATAGTCCATGAATGTTCTTTTCTACGGGATGAAAGGCGCTCAGCATTAAGCGGTTGGTGTTAGTTTTGTAGAAGTGCAGTAGGAACTGATAGCTAGCCACTGCATCCGGGCATGTCTCCAGATGCTTCGTCATTGTCGAGCCACCGTATTCAGAAAGACCTGGATGACAGACTGTAGGATACGCTGGGTAAGTTTCCATGCAAGTAATCTGGTGATGAGCGAGCGGTATAGCAACTATGAAAATACACTGCGAGTTGTATCTTCAGACTTGCACTCAGGAGGCTAAGGAAATAGAGATGCTTTTCAATGGACCAAAATTGCAGTGGAACTCGCCAACAACCTGGGTGACTGAACAACCCTTTTTGGGAGCACATTGCTGAGCGCCATAGAACGAGGAAGGAGTTAAAGAAAGTTGCACTAAAACTGCTTGATTCATCTTAACCCTGGTCAGCTCACCGCGGCTGACGATACTCTCATCTTAGCGGTCGAAAACATAGCTAGAATGCAAAGGTGATGTAAGTCTCTATTGGTGCATGCAATGTATGCACACTAATGGGCAGTACACTGGCAGCTCAACCAGAGAAAAGAACAGTTCTTGTTGCTAGAAAATGTTTCATATTCAATATATATATATATATATATATATATATATATATATATATATATATATATATATATATATATATATATATATATATAAAGAGGGAGAGATAGATATATATGGTTGAATTTTACTTGTTTAATTGTGGTTTTATTCTGTGATGAGGAAGCTGATAGTTTATACCAAGAAACACGGCGAAAAAACAGCAATAAACTCATAATTGGTTATGACTCTACATTGGAAACGCATAATTGAAACAGAACTTTAGCAGATTCATGCGCATCTACATTTATCACATTATATGTCAGCAAATTACATGTTATAATTTACTTTGGATTTTACGTCTCTCCAGATGTGTTTTAAAATCAAGCATACTTATATTCATAGTCAATGGTAGCCGAATAAACAGTCTGATTTCCGGATTAACAATCACGTCGAACATCCTCCTTTAATGTTTTGTCAGGTTCGCCTTTCAATTAAGGTAGAAAGGAGTGGACTAATTGAAATTGCAAGTCAGGGTGGGCCTAATATAATGCGCAAATAGCAAAATCTCACGTTTGATAATCTTGTCTAAAGACTATTGCTTTTTGGCACAAGAATAAACGTCATTATTAAAAAGAAAATATAAATATATTGGTATTACCTAGTTATCGGAAAGCAGATGCCACCAAATATGTTGATAAATCAGATTCTAAGAATAATTTCTGAATATTATTATAGCAAACAAATGACGATAAAGACGGGGATAATTTGCAGGATTCAGAAAACCGAAATTGTGCGTAACTGAAATTTTAATAAAACACGGTTTGTATCTTTGTATCAACTAATTTGTTTGTTCAGAGCGGCATCTAGCTACCATTCTCAAGGCCTGCATCCGAAAAGAAACATGTTTTTGTCGCCTGTTTAATGATCATGCATCAGGTACATAAGAAAATTGTACATAATATGTAAAGATTCAAATTTAAATTATTTTTATATTGGCTTAGTTGTTTGAGGTTGTAGGCGGGATCTAGTTCAAATGGACCTCTATCTCTGCTAACATGCATCACCGTGGTAATTGGTAATGCATATATATCGTAACAAAAAACTTTCACAAGCGATTAGTGAGGTGATGTTAATTTATATTTTGTAACAGCTCTGTGATCTTATGCTAAGTACCAGAAAAGAGAGAAAACCAAAACGTTTTTTTAAAATTCAAAACCTAATTTCTTAACCTAGAATACAAACTGAGCAATTAAAGAGAACTTACGGTATGGTGACTTAATTTTTAGAGAGTCCTAAAAGCTCTATCACAACCTCAAAAACTTTACACCAAAATAAACCAAACAATATACCTACCATTGGTATTGGAATATCATCTAGCCATGAGAATACAAAAATTGACCTTTGCTAAATTATGAAGACGTCCATTCCATAAAATACCTTCCTGGCTGCTCCTGCAACCAAAAGTATTTCTTAGGATGCATCTGAGATAAATCCTTTTGTCTTCCACAACTCTTATCAGGAACACCTCACCAAACGTAATAACTACCAAAGAATTTATACTGATGGGTCGTATAATAAGGAAAAGGCTACTGCATCCTTTGTTAGCTGAACACATACAACCAAATTTCACTTGCATGGTGGTTAGATTTTTTCAGCAGAAATCAGAACAATATATACTGTCTTGAAATAAATAGAAAACAAACAAATATTAAATTTCATCACCTTCACCGATTCACCATCAGTACTTCAGTCACTACACGAGAAGAAGCAGGATAAAAATTTACTGACTAATATTCTCGCGAAACATTCCGAGTTGTATATCCCCACTATATATATGGAAACTGATATCAATAGGATATTATGAACCTGAACAATGTCGAAACAAAAAAGGAGTCTTTGTGTTCAAAGGCAAACGGCAATAAGTGTAGAGAACAGAACATAAGGAAGAATTTCATTTTGATTCCGCTGATAAATTAATACAAATTTAGTAAAATTGGTATGATATACGTTGCAAGAAATAAATCCTTACTCCTCTAAAAGTATAGAGTAATTATGATCTTTTCCATACCAGCATTAGAGCAGATTTTATTGACGACCTTCGATTCAAATGTTGCGTCTTTGCCTCGTACGAAGAGCCCAAAAATAATGATGAATGACAACATTGTCTAAAATGAATATTTCTTATACCAATGCCGTCTGATTGTTTATCAGGATCGTGTGAGTAAATTAAGTGAGTTGTTCATTTATCATTTACTCATTGTTCATTTATCACTAGGATATTCTCAGTCATTCTTACATATTTAAATGGACAATTAATCCAGACACACCAAGGTAGTTTGCGTGTCGTATAGATCACTGCTTTCCTTACGTATGACACTCTCCCTCCAATGTAGCTATTCAAAAATATTACACCCTCTTTCAAAATTCTGTCCCAAGCTAAATTAGAAATCATTTTTTAACTAATTTAGAACGTTCAGTCTCGAGTTGGATCAATGACGCAAGAATTTTAACCTAAGCTATTTTAAAGCAGTTTATAAGACAAATGAAGATAAGGATGGTCCCTAATATTTCTCTTCCTATAAATCACACGTTCCTTCATAGGTAGTGTGCTCCATTTTTGTAGATAGCTTTTAATTTCAGGACTTTCGAATTAAAACTCGTACTAGGAAAACTTCTAGACGATATTAAGGAAAAATCTAGCTCTATGGAATGCGCTGTCCTTTTATTGTTGTGGAGGCATTCCATAACTGAATGTTAATAATATTCAACAAACAAAGATCCTATTCTCCAGACTTGAGGTCCGGACATTGTCTAGTCGCCATCAACAAGGAGGGTTATACAAATACAAGCAGACCCTCTACATTGCAATTATTTAATTGATGGAGAAACAACTGGCAGATTTGAGCTCCATTTCCAAAACTAAATACTATTTAAAAAATTGCTTACTCCGGTACTATTCTATGAAAAGAAATTTCAAAGCAATTAGATCAGAAACAAATCAAAATATTTTCCAAAAAACATCGAATGACTACTTTCTCGAAAAGCAGTTTTTTTAAAAAAAATATTGAAATACATACACTCCAGTTGATTCTCTTTTACTCTTCTAAAACAGTATTGATGAGATATGTAAACTAAACTAAACTCAAAGTCCGTCACTGCTAAATTAATACAGGCCGACTTATTCACTCACCAATGTTTCCCGTATGATTTAAAATCTCGTGACTCTCTTCGGAAATTTATCACGTACATGATCAAAAACCCATTTCATACTGACTATCGAGTATTATAAAAATCATCTACATCAATTAATTTAATTGAACTGTGGCAAATTCTTCAAGTGGTATTTACGTTTTAATATGTAGTTGTCTTAGTGATGGATGGGCTTCTTGCATAACTTGAATTGCATATAAATCCAATCTTCTGATTTATTTCATCAAAATATGTAACTTGGTAACCAGGCAATACGTCATTTAGTATCTCATCATTAATATGGATTATATAATTGAAAATTAAAGATAATAAGATTTGATTTCGACGATAAATACTGAAACTACTGTAATACTAAAATAGGAGTGTCTATCACGTTTATTTTGACAGAGATGATCAATGTTCTCGCTGTAACAGCCAAATATATCTATGTGACATATCGAAGGTTAGCAGTCGGAGCTATATTCTAAGTCAGAACTATACTAGAAGTCAGAGCTATATTAGAAGGCAGATCTATACTAGAAGTCAGACCTATACTAGAAGTCAGAGCTATACTAGAAGTCAGAGCTATACTAGAAGTCAGACCTATACTAGAAGTCAGAGCTTTATTAGAAGTCAGAGCTATACTAGAAGTCAGAGCTATATTAGAAGTCAGAGCTATACTAGAAGTCAGAGCTATACTGTAAGTCAGAGCTATACTATAAGTCAGACCTATACTAGAAGACAGAGCTATACTAGAAGACAGAGCTATATTAGAAGTCAGAGCTATACTAGAAGACAGAGCTATACTAGAAGTCAGAGCTATACTAGAAGACAGAGCTATACTAAAAGTCAGATCTATATTAGAAGTCAGAGCTATACTAGAAGTCAGAACTATACAGAAGTCAGAGCTATACTAGAAGACAGAGCTATACTGGAAGTCAGAGCTATACTAGAAGTCAGAGCTATATTAGAAGTCACAGCTATATTAAAAGTCAGAGCTATATTAGAAGTCAGAGCATGACTAGACGTCCGAGCTATACTAGAAGTTAGAGTTATATTAGAAGTCCGAGCTATACTAGAAGTCAGAGCTATACTAGAAGTCAGACCTATACTAGACGTCAGAGCTATACTAGAAACAGAGCTATATTAGAAATCAGAGCTATATTAGAAGTCAGAACTATATTAGAAGTCAGAGCTATATTAGAAGTCAGAGCTATACTATAAGTCAGAGCTATACTAGAAGTCAGAGCTATACTAGAAGTCAGAGCATGTGGAACTGGATGTCATTCTTTAGCTTTGTTTGTGAAAGGAGATCCTTGCGAGTCTAGTGTACAAACTGAACAGCGCGATCTAAATAATCAAACATGCCTTAGGGCAAACAGATCAAGTAACTAACTCGCTAATTTTGCTAACTGAAGTCAAAAGTAATTGTTGTAATTTACTTACGAATTTTGTGTCACATTGAAGGGAGATTTATGTATCTGAAGGCAATCTAAATCTCATATGTGACAATGAATGAACTAATACATCTCTTGCTGATCTAAACTATTGAGGATCAGGCAAGCTTTAAAACAAAATACTTCGGAATGAAATTAAGATAGTAAAAATTACAAAAAGCACAGTGAGTAAAGAAAAATAAAATGTTGCACAATATCACAAAAAGACCGTGTCGAGCTGAATTCATTTGCTAAACGAAAGTCCTCTGCTGGACTGTTAGCCCGTGGTTTTACAAAAGTGCTCTCACAAAATTCTTGGATAAAGAAATTCAATGGAACTTATACTGAATTCTAACCTTTAATAATAATGATGTGATTCAACAAGAGACTGTAGACACACTAGCACTTGGTAGACCATAACAGACACGTCATCGCTTTCAATTTTGGATCTATTGGGACTTAAACTGAGTTGTATTCAGGACTTTTTATTACTAGGACTTCTGTTTTTGATTCTTTGATTATTTTTGGATACCGTAAGTTCTTTGTTCTCATTTTTGTCACTTTTTATTCTGAGGAAATTAATTATTTGTTGAACTTGATAAAGCTTGTTGTCTTCACTTTTTATTGTTACTTATTTTAAGAGCATAGACTCGTAACAGTATTATTGTCAGATTGTTAAAGAGCGCTCTTATATTTGTTCCCGCTTATTACAATTAGTTTTAAAAGGGCGTATCCTAGTAGGGTATTCGAAACTCTAACTTTGGATTGTGTTACACGTATCCTAGTAGGGTATTCGAAACTCTAACTTTGGACTGTGTTACACGTATCCTAGTAGGGTATTCGAAACTCTAACTTTGGATTGTGTTACACGTATCCTAGTAGGGTATTCGAAGCTCTAACTTTGGACTGTGTTACACGTATCCTAGTAGGGTATTCGAAACTCTAACTTTGGATTGTGTTACACGTATCCTAGTAGGGTATTCGAAACTCTAACTTTGGATTGTGTTACACGTATCCTAGTAGGGTATTCGAAACTCTAACTTTGGATTGTGTTACACATATACGTGCTGCACAGAATTAGCGAGGTCCAAAAGCTGTCACTAGACTTACTTGACTGAATTTTGAATTTGTCTGTTCTATTCACAAACACACCGGTTGAATTTCTAACCTGTGCCAGTTATGCTAGCTATAACTTCAAAACATTTGTCCTTCTGAGCCGAATAATTCAGGTGTTGCATGATTATTAACCCAATGAGGCTGAACTTTACTTTATCTATTAGGTGTGTCATACTGGCACTTTTTGCTTGCTGCGACAGAATCTGGCTTATGCCTCTTTGGAGGAATAGTTAGCTCAGACACTAAGTGGCCATTTCACGCTTTATTTTTTGCACTTTCATGTGAATTTTCATTATTTGAATCTTCGTTTTGACCTTTATTGCGACAATAATTTAGTAATTTCATTTGAACCAAATAGAAAATATCACCTCATTTGACAACTTCATCTCCTAAATGTGATAATATCATGCATTTTGTCGTTTACATGCAAACATAGATCGCTCCTGTAGTGTAATTGTTTTCCTTCTAACGTAACACAGTACATTGAAGGAGATCTCTTTGTAATCACTTAAAACCAATTGAATATTCCTTACTGTCATCTAATCAGTTCATAAAGGAAATGAACATATATGTTGATAAAGTCCTTTTCATTAATTTTATTGTATTGACCCTGTGAATTGAAATCAAAGGGTGGTCCGCTGGTGAATATCTGTGTTGAATCAACACAATATAAGAAGGTTGTTTAAAGGGCTGCTAACTAATCATACCCGGTTTCTTTGAAGTTTTGTTTGAATGGCTGATAATTTGGTCGCTTCGCCTAATATGCAATCAAGGAGTAATAGAACTCGTACTCATTTGACAGTTATCAATGACCATTTACTGTCGTAACACATGAGATGAATAAATAAATGGTTTTAGAGTCAGGCATTCAGAATGCCGAATGGCTAATTGCTAATGCCTAATGGCCATAGTGGCCTGATGAAGATAGATGAAGTGATTGAAGTGTGAAAATTAGCGCTTGACCGACTTGTTTTAAAAAATGGAAGAATAGCGCCCTGGAAACTTTTACATGACCGAGTTTATAAACGTATAGTCGGGATTTGATAAGTACTATGTCATGGATTAATACTGTAGTTGTTATTATGAAAGTAACATTCGTCACTGGTTTCCTAAACAATTCAAAGGACGACTATTAACAAATTCCCTTCGATGCAATAACCACTGTTTATCCCATTTAAAGTCGTGATACTGAAACGTCTGGTTGAATTTTAATTGTCGCGGTTTATTCCAGTGTATGTTTTACAAGACATGTTCTAAATATAGTGTCATGTGACACCATTGGTAAGATTTATCATAGTTCAAACACACGGTCTCACAAATTAAGTTTTAATGATCTTTTTGTTATGAAATTATAACACATTTCTACAACTAAATTATTGTTTCAGATACTAATTCCATTCAATTTTAACTTATCGTTAAATATTGAAATTACAAAAATAAACCCGTTCAAATATTTCGCTATAACTTAAACCAGTTTATTACTTTTGAAACAAGATATCCACAACAAGTATAATTGGCGCTTTTAGTCTATCCATGAATGAATCTGAAGTCATATCAGTCATGAGGTCGTAAGGGAAAATACAATAAAATGTTTTGCGATGCGAAGATCATTTCCAAAAATACGAAATTGCATAGGTATTTTACGTCCTTAACATTAAGACAAGCATAGAAACGGTGCAGTCATAAAAAGCGTCATAAACTCATTTATATGATGCTTTTCAATCATCAGACTATTTATTTTGAAGCGTTGTATAGGCTGACGCATTAACATCACTTCAGCTAATTCCTTGCAGTGAACCAGGAGCCAAATCTGCTCTTTCTCTGTGCCATTTCATTGAGGCAAATCAAACTCATTTCTCTACACAATGACCAAGAAATGTCAGCACATAAAGTTCATGTCCAGAAAGACCATTTATGGTGCCTATGCTGGAATTAATTAACATGGATCCATTTAAGTGGAAGACCAAAACCTGAAATTATTATTATGCAGTAACCATTGACACCAATTGTCTAATAGTTCAAATTTGATTTAAAAAAAGGAGTTATGGGTTAACGTATTCTTTAAAATCTTTTCCCCATCAATATATTAAGTACGATGATAAGCGTCTTCACTCCCCACCCACCCCACACAAAGGGGGGGGGGGCTATGAGGATGAAGACTTACCTCGAATAGTAACCAATAAAACGAATTTATAATCCATATTCTGGTTTCGTTGAAATTTCTGAAATTTTAGTTTGATTACTCTGTTTATAGTTACACGGATAAATATACTTTAATACGGTTAATTAAAGCAAGATAAGTCATGTTTACAAGTCACTTCACATTAAATATCTGTACAACGCCTTTCTTGGAAAGACGTGAGCTTCATTTGTATCGTCGATACGCTTTATTCCTCTATATAAAGATGACCGTTATTCCAAATATATATATATATATATATATATATATATATATATATATATATATATATATATATATATATATATATATATATATGTAACAAGTGTTACAAAAGATAGAAAAAAGAAAGAAGAAATACCCGAAAATGTTTTTAAATGGGGTAAACTATATGTTTTTGGACCAACATAGTTGTATAATAAAAAAAATTAAAAAATGATTACTATATGTATTGCACAGAGAACCAAAACGTATTGACCCAAATTCCCGGGTTGGGACAAAGGGAGGAAACCTTGCGCCTTGAGAATCAAAGCAATATGCAAGAATCTTTTAAAGACATTATTTCCCGGTGAAGCTATGCGTAGAAGGTACTAAAGGAAACATTTGATGACAATGGTCTAGCATGGTTTAACAGGGTAATGGACACATTTTATAATAATAATAATTCACGTATAAAGTTTCGGAATACTTACCTAAGTAAATATTGTTGCACACATTGCATCAATATAATAATCAGACTTTGATCGGAATTTTGACAAGATTGCATTGCGAAGGTTAAACTTTTTCATCTGGGGCAAACTACAGTATCCAGTATCGTTCGCTTGCGTGTGCGATCTGTATCGGTCCACCTCAGGTTAGATCCAGGTAGCATTTCGAGGCATGGACTAGATGGTCAGTTGAGTTGTAGCGGTTGGCTCGTCTCCCGTTGATTTTGTTGCAAATGTGGCTCCTGTGGTTATTCAATCGTATTTAAAATCAATAATGTTGTCAACCCATTGGGTTGAACAGACATTGCTTGTCACATACATACATATATATTTGGTACAACAACCTAACTTCTGATTCATAGTAAAGTTAACACCAGTCGTCGAACTTCTGAATAGAGCATACGTTTTCCAATTGGGGAATGCTGTTTACAAAAGTATGTGCCTGAATCTACGGATCTAACTAAAGTTTCATTGCCATATACAAGATGGTCCTTGAAACAATTAGATCTGCGGTACTTAACCAGGGGGACGTTGTGAAATATGCCCTTAAGGAGTCTGGAGGGTTCGACCTGGTGTGACTACTTCCGTTGCTGTACGCTTCGGGGATTGGGGTGGAAAGTGACCACGAAGGGTACGCGCTTGTTGATTTTCTTGATTTATATGCCAGAAGAGATGCTCAATCGATGAGTCTAGTTTTATTAATAGCCTCGTAAATTTACTTGCTTTCTCTCCTCTTCTTTTTAGGTGCCATTGGAACTCTCCGAGTCTATTTTCATTGGTAGCAGGATTACGGTGGATGCGTTTAGTCTGAACGCACAGGCCGTAGAAAGACTTTTACGTTATCTGCTTTAGGTTGCGGCTGGTCGGGAATAGATACTGGTGAGAGCCAGTTTGTTTATAATAAAGTCAGTTTTTATGTTCCAGTCCTGGTGGGTAGACTGAGTATCCAACGAGATGTTGGACTTTTTTGGTGACTTAGACGTAATGGTAGGATGGGAGTTATTTTATTCGCAAATCTAAACATTTTGTTATTAACACTGACGCTAATTTAAATGACTATATGGTGCATCATTGAAGATAGTTTCTTCGAGTCTTCTCATGAGAAGAGTAAAGTCTGAAATGTATGTTTTGTACTTATTTTAATTATACTAATTTGTCGGAATTGTCGGTTATTAAATATCAAATTGTTTAAATTAAATGTGTTTCCTTTGTCTGTTTACAATCCACCACTTTATTACCACCAAATATTACACTGTATCTGAACTTGTTTCCGAAGTCAAAGGAACAACTAAAGGTGATTTTTAAAACGTATCGATAACATAAAACAATTATTTGCAACCAATATTTGTAATCTCGATTGTACGACAACGAAATTGAGAGACAACAGTTAAATCTGCCTGTCATTGATGGCTGATTCCAGCTTTTTTTGTTTGACTTCTGTCAATTTTCGTCAAATGGGTTTGTGTAACCTGCACGCCTAACTACAGACGTATATTTTGCCTTTAAACTTCGTTTTAGCCTCAAGATACAACTTTCCTCGAAAGCCAACACGATGAGCCTGATTGCAGTATACTCTGCATTGAAATGCATCCGTGTGGTTGTCTATACTCCTCAAAAAGTCACCCACTATTGAATACAACTCTCGGTTGTTCTTGTGGTATTTTGGAATGCTTGACTTGACGTGTTCGATGAGCAATATTAGTAGAAATAGTCATTGTTTATTCTGTCACTTCTTTCTTGATTTTCTCTTTAGCGTTCATCTTCCTTTCTTTCTTTCTTTTATTCTCCTTACCTATGGTTGGACACCAATTTTTGACCCAAGTTGTCATTTCTTGTCATCTGGGAGTAAAAGAACGTGAAATCAAGGCCTCCAAACTAGATGTTTGAGCCGACGGAGTTTGCAACATTTCTCTTGTTCCTATCTCTTCTTGAATTGTTTTGGATCTGTCTGTCATCTTCTTTACTTCCTTATGTTTTTCGTCGGTTTGTGTGACATTCTTGAAATCTCTCAATGTTGGTTTAGCGACGTTACAATAATTGTTCGTACCTCTGGATTCGTCGGTTTCAGTCAAATCGTGTCGAGCCATCAAATATTGTAATTCTTGTTTTATGTTTGACATCTCGGTAAGATAATGATTATAAAATAAATGTGGTAATCGTTTTCGTACAAACTTTGTAGTTCGATAGACCTTTGTAAGGAACTAAAGACAATTTGCGTTCTTCTATAAGATCCAAGTGTACATGTCTGGCGTATTTCCAGAAACGTGTGCCTTTTTTATGTTTTGTTCATCTTCTCATAACTCCTCCCAGAGAAGGTCCAGCAATCAGTTCTAATAAATGAGCAGACACTCTTAACAATGGTTCTATCCGCATGAGTAGAAACTATTCTCGTTGCACTAGTACATTTTTCGTATGACTTGTTGGCGTTTTCTTTCTTGCCATTTGGCGAGGAACATGATGTTATCACAACTACAGTTTCTGTATCTGGGATATGTGAACTGTTCCTTTCGAAAGGTTCAAACAATATTCAAACACGAAAGTGTTTATTGAATGTTTCGCTTTGGAGCATTGGTTCTGATAAGTGCTGACTTAATAAATACAACATTATTGCGAATATAAACGTTCTGTTAAGTTATATACAGGTTTACAAGGAAACAGACTATGACATTGCATTATACGACACAAGTTGGAATTACCTCAAATGCTAGATAAATGCGATAGTAAAACAATGTATATCATATAATACAAGTAGGAAAATAATATTTAACTCACATACACCTACAGCTGGAGATCTCGCGCCATAAAGTGGACTGCTCACTGACAAGACTTCGTAATGGGATGTTTATCCTTTTCAGTGAATATTGTTTTTTAATATTGAAGTGTTGTTAAACTTAGTAAATGCTGCAACACACGATGTTATCAACATTTATACTTCCCTTGGCGTTTATTTCAGACATTTTGTCGTCTTCACAAATATATAATTTTATTATTATTCTTTTTTTCAAATGATATTTTAAATCAATATTTATGAATATTATATTCTGCTTTCCTACAGTTGCTTAAAATATATGCGAAAAGAAGATACATACAGAAATATATTTGAATAAATATTTTCAGTTTAAAAATGATCTTTGCTTTACTTGTTCTATATGGCTTATTTTCTTACCTTTGTTGTTCTCAAACACACACATAAATAAACATTCACCCCAGTGGTGTTGCTACTTTAACTATAAATCCATGCTTGACGTAACACTGACCAGTAACTGTTTTAATGTCTAATGCGTCATTAATCTGATATCAGGCATTATGTTCTAACCCTTCGGGAGATCAAGCGATTTGTAATAATATTGTCTTGTTGGCATTATTTTCCATGGCTACTCTTTATAGTAAATTCGTACACGCATAAACATTCACTCCACTAGTATAGAAGTTTACAACTTTAAATTAATCTTTGACACAAATCTAATCAATATCTGCACTTATAACTAAGGATAAGACTGACTCCTCTGCGGTCTCCCTTATTCCCACGTTTTGTCCCGAAGGCTGAGGTGGCTTTGGCAATTCTTCTGTTGACCTCAATGTCAGTGTTAACTGCTCTTGAGAGGTTGCTGGCCAGATACGTGATGCTGTTGATAACTTAGAGTTTCAAACCTTCACAGTTATAAACTGTTCACAATATGGCTTCCTAGGAGCAAGTTGGTGCATGACTTCAGTCTTTTTGATGCTGATCGTGAGGCCGTAGTTGTCGCATGCCTCAGCATACCTGCCCATGCTGGTCTGCATATCTTTAGAGCTGGCATTGAGGATAAAGTAGTCAGCAAATAGGAAGTCCCTTCACTAACCTGGGGTTGAAAACCTTCCCGTTAGGTCGAAGTCTGACATGGGTGCCATCGTCACTGTGTTCGAACGCATCTGTAAGCATTGCAGTGAACGTCATGCTGAAGAGTATGGGCGCCAGAACGCATCCTTGCTTGACGTCATATGTAACTGGGGAGGCATCTGAGCATTCGCTGTTGTCCAATATGTGAACCATCCTGCCATTGTGGAACTGGCGAACGATTGTAATGAACTTACAAAGCAGTCAAATTTTGCCATGATCTTCCAAAATCCAGAACACCTTTTAAAGGTCAACGAATGTTATGAAGAGGTTTATATGTTGCTTCTGGCATTTATCCGAAGTTGTTGTACAGCGAATATCATGTCAAGAGTCCCACGGCCTGCGCGTAAACCACATTGGCTTTTTGGAAGTTGACCATGAACAAGATGGGAAATGAGGCGATTGAGCAGGAACGGAGAAAGTGTCTTGACTGCGATTGACAGGATATAGATTCCTCTGTCTCAGCATGGACGGTTGACCTTTCACTTGAAGAGTTAGGCTATGTAAGTGTTTATAAATTCCTGCGGAATCACTCTTTCATTGCATATTGCTTAGAAGAGGTTTCATATCCTCTGCAGCAGTACAGGTCTCCCAGCTTTGTACACCTTTGCAGGCATGGCATCTGATCCTTGTGCGTTTCCACAGGTCAACCGACTGTTCACTTTCTTAACCTCTTGCAAACTTTGTGGAGTGTCAAGTCAGCATTAGCTTTCTCTTGAAGCAAGCTTTATATGGTTTCATCACTGATGGATGATGGACGCTCGATGATATCAATGAAGCGTTTGGTTCATCGCTCCAGGATTTTAACCTTTTTAGTAAGCAGTGTTTCCCATCTGCACTGAGGAGGGGAGATGACCCAGAGGACTGGAGGCCGTAAACAACTTTCAGAGTGTGGTCAAAAGCGATTTGAGTCATTTCTGTATACATTTACCTGAACCTCGTCTGCGTTAATCCTGAGCCACGAGTACTGCATCTTGCGAAGCTTTGTCTGAACTGACCTGCGCGTACTAGTGAAGACTACTGCCTTGGAGGCTGATGAATTGTCGCTCAGAATGGTTGTAAGTAGGCGGTGTTTTTCTGCAAACGGTGTTTCTATCTATTGATCATTCTCATCGTTCCAATCTTGGCTGTAAGATAGAGGTGGATTAGACAGTGTATCAAAAAACGGTATAGTCTTCTTCCGAAGCTGCTTGGTCAATCAGGAGGTCTTCAAGTTTGCTATCGAGGATCCTTGAGAGGCTTTCAAAATTTGAGCTGTTTTCACCTTCGAGACGTTGAGTCTCTTTATAATCCTTTCCCCATGTGGACGTATACTGTGTTGTATGTGAAGATTAAACTTGGACGCATTCAGCCTGTGATCCGTCTAACAATCAACAGCGCACATGGCCATCATTACTAGTACTTCCTTTCTGTCTTCATCCTGGTAATGACTTATTCGATGAAATGCCAATTCTCTGAGCGGAGGTGCATCCATGATGTCTTGTTACGGGTAGGTAGGTGCAACAAAGTGTTGGCGATGACGAGATTATGTACGGCGTACATACTGAGCAGTATGAGCCAGCTGATGATGCACTTGTCTACACCATGCAAAGCGGCAACTCCTTTCCAGGTTTGGTGGTCAGTCCCCACTCTATGGTGGAAGTGGACAAGAGTGATAAGCTTTTCCGATTTCGGGGTAGCTGAAATGGGGTACTAAACCTTCCTGACGCCCTGACACCCCAGGATTTGAACATAGGAAACTAGACAAACCCATATCGACTTTGCAAAGGAGAAAGGCTACCTGATTGATTAAGATTCTGAAAAACTTAGGAAACCCTGAAAAAATTGAAGAGGTCCAGAATTGCATCTTTAGTGGGACAATACCTATATTGATGATCAAAAGGTGGTGATTTTGGAAAATGCTGCTTGAACATCTAATGACTATTCCGCGGCTCCCAAAATTTCTTTATTCAGTAACATTTCTTCTTGCAAGCTTCTATTTTTAAAACAAAATCACTCTCAAACTGGTTCCTCTAAATCTCAGTCCGGCACAACTTTTAGAAATCAAACATAAGACAAATCAGAAATCCTTATCTCTTCCTACGTGCAATCAGTGTTAAAAGAAATGGCACGTATGATTACTACATGAAAAAAACCAAGAAAGGAATAAAAATACCTATTCTAAATTTTCTTATTTCAAAGAGGTCAAGATCACGGTCTTGTATTGAAAGCAATACATTTGTTGGGTTAAACAAATCACATTCTGATTATATTTAGGAGCCCTTTGAGCCATTCATAAGGCAAGGTTCTATAAAACTTCTTGGTAATTCTGTCAAGTCTATCGCTATTAAAATTTTGTGATGCACAAGAGTTTTAAGAGTCTATTTGTTTCAAGTATTTTGCCGATGTTCTTATGCAAATAGTATGTTGCGGCTTTGTTAATCCTCGTCTCCATTGTGTCAATTTGGCATTAGACTTATTTTCTGGATCTGTTACTGTTGGCATAATTATGTATTTGCCTCTAGAAGGATTTAATGTATTACTATGTAATGAGTTAGTTGGAGATTGGTTGTGGTTAATCGACTAGTAACATATGTTGTTTGGATAAAAACTTTTTCTTGTTGAGACAGTGGTCACTGATTTGTATCTTACTTGTGCAAATACTAAAACTTTGGCATAGACGCTCTCGAGTAAACTATTGATGAGGAAACTGTTCGTGTAGATGACACATTTATTGGTCCGTTTTGTATGATGTTACCTTCACTCTTTGTCAGTGAGCAGCGTGGCGCTGTCATTACTTTGTACTGGAGATGTCCTTAATGACTGTGGCCCGTACATTATCTTTGAAGCATCGTAGAAGTTATTCTTATAAATATAGGATGCATATAATTAAATTTCATCTACTGTATTGCTCCGCTCTGAGTCTTGAAGCTCTCTGAATTCGCATTGGACTATTCTCTTGATGTTTTGTACGGTTGACTTCTAAGAAGATTAAGTGCTGTCTTCTAGATAGAACTTCTGTAACCCAAGTTTGTCATTTAGATGTCCCTTTTCTGCAGCATGATGAGGGTTTGGGATGGAGCTGAGAACAGTGTTTCTGAAGGATTTACATTTTTCCTCGATATTCTCGGAGATTGTTCTGATGTTATCAGTTGGCTGCACAGTTCTTCAACAAACGCCTGTTTGAAATTCTCCTTTTCAAGTTGGCGACATAATGCTTTTGGGGCAATATTTTGTACTTGAGGTCGTCGGCTTGACTGAATCTGGACATTAGGTTTTGGAACTATGAGCCTTTGGTCAATACAGCAGTATGTACTTATCATGACCGCCTTCGCAATCCGACACCCTGCCTGTCTATTCCCCTGACAAAGACATAGTCGATAAGATGTCAGTGCCTGGAGCGTAAGAACATCCAGGCAGGAAAACTGTGGAGGATTAAGAGGTCCTCAATAAGGGGAAGTCCATTGCTGTTGTATTTGTCAAATCCATGTTTGCCAGTTACAATTGGTAATGTCTGTTGATCAATGTAAATTCTAGCATTAATGTCACCAAGGATGATGAGCTTGCCTGCCTTTGGTTACTGCTGCTTTATTAAATACCAGATCTTCATATTTGTTCTTCATCGCATTTGGGTTGGTCATTTTCGGTGCAAAGGTGCTTATAATAACTGCATGTCTTTGCCAGACAGTGGGATTCTCATTTCCATTACTCTTTGGTAGATGTGTGACCTTGCTCACTAGCTGTGAGTTGATAGAAAACCTAGCTTTACGTTGCTCCTTATTTATTTTGGCCACTCCAGAAGAATGTATGGCAAGCTCCTAATTCGATAAGTTGTTCTTTTCCAACTGGGACAGTTTCATTTCCACTGCTTGCTCTGGATGTTCAATCTGGATAGTTCTCTACCGATTGGAGCTGTTCTTTTATCTGGTCTATATGTTGATGTACTGTCCATTAATTAAGGTACGTTTCAGGCACGAAAAGTTATAAAAGTCTTATTGTTCGACTTTTGGCAGTTAAAGTGGTATCCATATCAGCCACTGTCAAGAATAACCAACTATTTTAATGCACCCTTTCCTGCCCCTTCATCATGTTACTAAGGAAATTAATGAAAGGTGCTACTCAGTCAACCAGGCTTCTACAGAGTACTGCTGCAGCTTTGGTCCATTTAAAAGTGATCCAATAGTCTGATCGACCCGTGTGCAGGTCTGCAGCTACCGCTCCCAGTGTACCCACGTAGCTGCATTGTCGATAGCCACATAACCTGGCGACACATATTGGGGAAAGAGAATAGTGTCATACCTTACGAGTGTTCTGGATTCATGTAAGAGAAACCTGTACCGAGTCGCCCTCACTCTCGTCCAAGCATGTCTGAATCGAGTGGCGCGACAATGTTGAGATGTCTGGAGATAAGTTGGGATGCAGTGGATGGCCGTCAGTTCCTAGTGCACCTAAAATAATGCCCTGTGCTGACCACAACTCCTATCTTCTTTCACAGCCGTCTGATGAGTAGATATGACGCAACGGAAGGATCCTTCACTGCGAGCCATGTGTAGCTGTCCGGTCAGGGTCAACAGTCTACTGTTACTTACGGTTGCAGTCAATGAATGACCTGACAAATGCAATATCTGTATTCCAGACTTGTTTCTCCTATGCAGCACTTCGTGTTCAACATTTCATAGCATTGTCGACTTTGACTAATACACGACATCTGCCACAAATAATGTTCAAATGCTGCCTTTAACAGGATATAACTACAGCCGCTTCAGTTTCATATGTCATTCTCTTTTACTGAATGCCAGTAGCTTCTCGAGGGTAGGTGGTTCTTTCCGGGGATTTCCCGGGTTTGTCCTCCACCAATAATACTGACCGCCATGTATAGCCTATCGTGTGCTGAAAAATGGCGTTAAACCCTATAACAACAACAACTTTTATTGCATAATAACATTTATTATGCATATTTCATTTATCGTGTGTGGTTAATTTTTGTCTTTCATTGTACGTTGTAAACAGAATGTTTACATAGCATTTGAGTTCAAGGTCAGACATGTTTACAATTAGACTAGGTTTTTCCGTTATGGTATTTATATTCTATTTTACTTTGTAGGTCAAGTGAAAATGTTTATGTCATCAACCATTTCAACAACCTTCATTGGAGTTAAACTTAGGTTGTTTTTGTATCAAAACAGAAACTGAACCGCTTTTTAAATGTTATGTATATTATAATGACATTGTAATAATATATATCGATTCTATTCGCGTAACTCCAAGTTTATTTTGTGGTATCCAAGATTTGTTGATTTATCAGAACGATTGTACAGAACTTACATATCAAGGGCGTCTCTCCATTATAAAATAACCGCTCCAGTGGCCTAGTGGTTAGAGAGTTCGACTTGGATGCGGTAGTTCTCGTATTTGAATCTCGGTCGAGTCATACCAAAGACTTATAAAAAAGGTGCTAACAGCTGCCTCGCGAGGCGCGAGGTATGAACAAATCAGTATTAGGACTGGTCAGCCTGGCGTCAGTATAATGTGACTGGGTGGGACATGGTGATACATGTCTGCAGAATGATGCCCCAGTGCTAGACATCACTATAAACTGCCACACTGCAGACATCGTACGATATGACTGGAAAATTGTCAAAAGCTATGTTAAAAATACACCCCCACCCCCACACAAACCATCGCAAACTGTTATCGTGTTGAGGTTCGAAATCGAATTCACTAGAATACGGAATCGAGTCAGAAAGTTTATTAATTAAAATAACAATGTTTAGTAAGGTATATATATATATATATATATATATATATATATATATATATATATATATATATATATATATATATACTATTTGGCAAGTACCAAATTATATCCTCAGATATATGGATCGATATTGTTACCTGTACTTTTTTCTTATTATAGAGCATTTATATGTAGCCATGTTACCTAGTGTTGCCTTCTGGTGTGTTTCAACACTAGACCATAATGATTTAAAGAACTACCGCCCAGTTTCTAATCTCCCATTCATATCGAAAATCTTAGAAAAGGTTGTTCTATCCCAGCTTGTATCTCATCTCAGTTCAAACAGTCTTTTTAGCAATGTACAATCTGCATTTCGCCCTTGCCACAGTACTGAAACTACTCTTCTAAAAGTAGTTAATGACATTCTCTCTGCGTTCGATAGCGGAAAGATTACAGTCCTCACCCTCATTGATTTGTCTGCAGCATTTGACACAATAGACCATGATATATTACTTCACCGTCTCCAGCATGTATTTGGTATTCATGATACAGCCTTACTGTGGTTCAAGTCCTACTTGGTCAACAGGACACAAATTGTGTGTGCAAATGGAATACACTCCAGCCCAGTTGATCTATGTTGTGGTGTTCCACAAGGGTCTGTTCTTGGACCTCTTCTCTTCCTTCTGTACACTCATTCGCTCTCAAGTGTCATAGATCATCATCCGGTGTCTCACCAGTTGTACGCAGATGACACCCAAATATACAAATCTAGCCACCCATCTGAAGTTGATGCTACCATCCAAGGTGTAGAGAAGTGCATTTCTGATGTGAAATCATGGATGACATGTAACAAGCTGCAGATGAATGATGATAAAACTGAGGCCATTCTGATCACAACACAAAGGCTTTCTCATTCACATCCTTTACCTCAAACAATAAATATCAGCAACACCAACATTAAATTCACACAATCAGTACGAAACCTAGGTGTTACTCTGAACAGTACTCTCACATTGCACCAACATGTCATGAACATATGCAAGGCTGCATATTTTGAGCTGAGACGCATCAGCTCAAATCGCAAATATCTTTCAGTTGATGCCACTAAAACACTTGTGTGTTCATTAGTACTTTCAAGACTGGAATATTGTAACTCAGTTATGTCTGGTTCATCTCAATATCTACTCCAGAAACTTCAAAAAGTTCAAAACACAGCTGCTCGGATCATACTTAGAGTACCACGATCAGAGCACACCTCCCGCTGCTCTGTACCCTACACTGTCTATCCATTCGATCCTAAATCAAACACAAAATTTGTTCTCTGTGCTACGGACTCTAGTCCAACATACCTATCCGACCTCACCCGTGTGTAGACACCAGGAAGATACTTACGCTCCTTTACTCATTATTCCCACTATGAAAACAAAGTCATATGAACAGTGTTCTTTTACATACCAGGGCCCAGCAACGTGGAATGAATTGCCCACTGAACTTAGACACAAAGACACAGTGATCACATTCAAGAGGGCTCTCAAAACTCACTTATTTCGACTGCAAGAACAAACTTAAAGACCTAACAATGTTTCTTACCTGAAATATTCTCAGCATGTTTTGTTTTTTTTAAATGTTTTTCTAATTTCATGCTGTTTGTTTTTCTAATAATATTATTATATGTTTTTTTAATATATTTTTTTTTATCTTATAGGTGTTGTCTAATGTTGTAAAGCGCTTAGAGCTTCTATAGATTAGGCGTTATTCAAAGTCCTCATTATTATTATTATTATTATTATTATTAAATGTATACAATTATTTATTCTTCTCTGTGCTAGGAGGAAATACCGCTAAATCTATTCGTGGCTCCCATCGGCTTGCTGCACTTTCCGCCTAACAGAGATTATATTTTCCTCTGATACGCTATAAATGTTAATGGTTATTTCAAACACTTTATCAGCATGAAATTGCGCAAATACAAAATGAAAAGTGAGAGGTAGGTCTTCGAGCAGTGGTTATGAAAAGACTTTTTATTTATATGTTCATAATTTCGCTAGTTCGTAGTTTACAATTCTCTTTTATTTCTCTAGTGGACATTTTCCCGTCTGAAATCTGTTTCTTTTCATTTGTGATGAATTGCTCTGTCCTGATGAAATTACAAGGACACACAGATGACGTGCAGTAGTCAAGACAAATATTCATCAGATGGACGTAATAGCCTCTAATTAATATGATGAAAGGATTTTATAATGACAAAAACTTAAAAAGGATTCTTGATATATTTTTCTTATATGATATATAATTAATGTACAATGTATTCTAATTGGTATGTGGCTTTGAGATTATTAAATCTCTTCGATCCAATATTTACATAGTATATGAATGGTATAAATTACGACAGTTGAAAATGAACGGGGACAAAGAGGGAATAAGTCTTTCCGACTTTCGTTTTTACCAATGTTTGTATTGTTTCACTTCAACATTTCCCAACATATACTATAGCATTAGTAAGGCAGTATCGTGCTGGATTATGCCTTTTGGACAACACAAATGTGACGCGGTACCATATATACCCCACCAAAACAAAATCAAACTCTTTCAGGTTGGACAGGGAAGTAGGGTAGACGAGTAATGAAAAAAGAAAACCATCATTTTATATCGTGTAGATGGTAAAATAAAGATCCTTAAAGCAAAATGAACAATTTGATGGTGGGTGTGATTCGGATGTATACAAACACTGTTAGTATTGAACACGCCAAAATATATTTTCAGAGACTTAGTTATTAAGTTAAAAACACAAAAGGATGGGTACGACAATGGTACGTTAGAAATATTCATAAATAAGCAGAAAATGTATCGATGACAACATGTCATGACCCGTACTGAATGCTTATAACAAAACATAGAACATTAGTTATAGAGAAGAAAGCAATAATTAAAATAACATATAAAATGTTCATTACTGGATGCATATTTTTGAATAGGAATTTCTATATGAAATATCTGAGCAGGTTTTGGCACATGTCTTGATCGTACCTGGATGGAAGAATAAAAATTTCATTTTCTTACAATCTTCAAAATGTTAAGAAAATTACTAAATAAGGCTCATTGTTTGTAAGTTCAAACTGGTCTATCATCCGTGTACAGTTTGAATTTTATTTCCGCATGCATATAACCTGGTACAGAAAGGACAGACACGGTATAGCTTGTTACGACTCTAATCTCGCCTCGTTTCAATCCTCCATTGGACAACAAAATACAACAATTAGGCAAGACTGAATTATGATTAAATACAGTTATTTTTCAAATTAAACACATTATTTTCTATTTTAAGACTTCTATAAGTCCTTAACTATTTTGAAAATGATTATTCATATTCCCAACCTGGTTTAAACTCAGTTTCATATATGTTTAATGGCATAGATACTTAATTTATTTTCTTTGTGAGCCACACCTGCAGTGAATTAAATGAATTTCAGTTCGACCTTCATTCATAATAATCCAAGCTTTCACAGATTTAACGATATTGTTTCGTAATATAAGTTTAACTCAAAGCCGATCGTCTTTCTCAGACGTTACTCTCATTATCAGTTTGACGTCATCTAAGTATACGATCATGAATATTACTACATGTAACATTAAATATCAGACAGATGTCAAGCTGTAAAGAATTACTACCTGATATTAATGTTACTTAAGTTAAGCCCCACACTGACAAATATTCACACATTTGTTCACAAAATACATTAAATCAGACACATGGTGAAAAACAGCTATTTTATTTTTAAGTAATATAGAGGCAACCGCGGAGATTAACTTATTCGAGTAATGGGCAACCAGTGAGATTCACTTAACTGAGTAATTAAGGAGCTACCAGTGATATTTCTCTAATTATGCAACATCTCACTAATATGCTAATTGAACGTGCCATCGTAGGCGTGGTTGTCAATATATAAACAGCGTCTAAAGCAGACAGTGCTTATTTTACTTGATTATGACGGATTGCGTGATTTCAGTCAACAGACTACACCAGGAATACTTTGACAACTTGCGAGTAAGTAATTGAACAATATATCTGTATAATTCGATCTCTTTGTTTTTATTTATTTATATATTTATATGTTCATTATTTAATTATATATTTTGACTTTCTCTGTTTCTTGATTTCTGTCTGTCTTTCGATCTTTCGTCATGTGCTTTATTTTCATACCGATTATTACTTATCAGTCTTTTTCCATATCTCGATTGGAGGTAGACATTTCATTCTGATAAACCGAAAGCAGCAATGCTAAATCTTGTATTCAGGTTCAGCAAAAATCATTATATAATAGGAACTCACCTAGCATTAAAAGTGTGCATGTAAAATCTTTTAAACTATATTTACCAAATTCCCTCAGCTGATCCCAGATGTATGTTTTGGTTGATATTATAAAGTATATCGTTTGTTACTCTTCAAGCTCTTTACCTTATCACACGCGTTCTATCGTGTAAACCAAGCACAAGTTTGATGATTAGAGAACTTTAGAAAAGCCATAGGAGATTATACAATATTCAATCATGTAAACAAAGCTCAATTCTGATGCTTCTAGAACCTTAGAAAAGCCATAGGGGATTGCACAACAGTCACATATATTGATACTAATTTACATTTTCGTAAAACCTGCATTACTCTCTTAAAGAAGCATGAAAGTGATATTTTGTGAAATTTCAATTAGTGACGTAAAGATCTCTTTTCGCAGGACAAAGGTGATGTATTATAGTTGACGTTCGGTGAAAAATGGCAATGTTGAATTCGTGAAAATTTAAAACTTATTTGGACTGTGCAAGATAGTAAATATTATGTTATACGCATTCCCTGTAGATGCTATATTGTCTTTAACATCAAGAAATGAAATATATCCTACTCTTGTAATAAATATCTAAGCATGTCAGTTTAGTAACACTTGGCTTAGGATTTACTTCGTTCACATTTGAGTGCAAGTAATGAAATAAATACGTAACGGAAGCCAGCAAACAATATTTTACCTACGTTATTAAATAGGTTGTAAAATATAGTTCTGGTAGATATTATTATTGTTATTTTTATTATCATTATTATTACTGATGATGTTGTTGTTAAAGATAATTACATCCAATATCCCCTAAAATGATACTGAAAGTATCAACGTGTAGATTCTATTAACGGGAATGAAACATGTGCCTTGTGTAAAATTAATTATAGCATTTCAAAAACTTATCACATAGCTTTTCAGATGATTCTAAATTTGCTTCAGGTGATAAACAGTTACATTCATTAGAGACTCTGTTGCAGCCGCAATCAATGGCTATTATTTAATTATCAGACCAGATGAACAATGTGTCATAAACTTTGGTTCTTTGAGTACCTCATTGTTCCAGAAGTAATGTAAGCAATATTTGTTAATTTACACTCAATCAGCAGGCTGTGATATAAATAAGAAGTTTTCAAAGAAAAAAATTAGGGAGGAACAAAAAGCGGTTCCTCTGAAGAAATTGTTTTCTGTAAGTTTAGAAATTGCCCATGGTTAAAGCTTAAATGAATGGTTCAGATTATTTTTTTGAACCTTTAGTCATAGAGTGAATATCGAGATAGTTGTGGTATCTGAAGGGACAACGTACGTGATATTATCCCCCCCCCCCCACCATGACACAACGATTTAATTTAATGTATGTTACTCAGCAATTTAAAAATAAGCAGAATTATTACTTAAAATATCGCAAAGAAAACACGCAAATTTTGTTTCGAATACTTCGCGATTCGGATAGATCTATTATTGTTTCTAGTTAAAAAAGAACACATGCAGGGAAGATTTTGCAGTAAACTTAACACAAATAATCTATAAATCCGTTTTTTTCTTTTTTCTTGCCAGAATAAAATTGTATCATATTATTGAAAAACTTTGGTTTCTTTGTTGTGTTTGTGTGCGGCAGGGGGAAGGAAGTGAGTTTTGTGGAGAGTCATGTGATTACAATGTCCTCGTTCAGTGCTGATGATGAAAACCGACACTGAGTTATGCTGGAAGTTACCTCTAAGAGTTGATCTACACTTTTCCTGTAGCCCTGGTGTGGTATCGGGTGCCGGTCATATGGCATCAAATGTATGCGCTGACATTGAGTTTGGAAGGTACCCTGTCTCTTACATCCAATCGTAACTCATGAAATCGCGAGATGGATATTCAATCTTAAAGCAGAGTGCCGGACACATGATTTATGGATTTGTTTTTTTACATAATCTTTCTGCAGGGCATCAATATTGTTTCGTGTAAGTTAATATTCCTATACCAAATGTTTAATATATAAAATATATCATATAATATCTCATATCATCAGCAATACCGAAAAGACGTTATACTGGGCAATGACGAAGTGACCGAGTAATCTGAACCCGCCTGTGGGAGGGCTCCTGGAAGCGACGGCATTCCGCCCGAAGTCCTCAAGAGCGGGAAACCAGCAATGCTCCAGCCCCTACACATACTCATCTGCCTCTGCTGGGGACAGGGACATATCCAACACGACATGAGTGACGCTAACATCGTCTCCTTGTACAAAAACAAAGGAGACCGTAGCGACTGCAACAACTACCGGGGCATCTCCCTCCTCAGCATCATCGGAACGACTTTCGCCCGTGTTGCCTTGGCGCGCTTGCAGATCCTAGCCTGTCGCGTCTACCCAGAGTCCCAGTGTGGCTTTCGAGCCGGCAGGTCAACTGTAGACATGATCTTCTCACAAAGCCAGCTGCAGAAGAAGTGTCGCGAGCAGCAGATGCCCCTCTACATTGCCTTCATAGACCTGACGAAGGCATTTGACCTGGTCAACCGGAGGAGTGGACTCTTCAGACGCCTCAAGAAGATTGGCTGCCCCCGCCCCCCCCCCCCACGACTGCTTGATGTCGTCAAGTCGTTCCACGAGATCATGCACAGCACAGTTTGCTTCAATGGCGCAACATCGGAGGACTTTCCAGTCATCAGCAGAGCCAAACAAGGCTTTGTCTTTGCGCCATCTTCTTCTCCATGCTTCTCCAGTACGCCTTCAAGGACTTCAGTGAGGGAGTGTACATCCATACCAGGGCTGACGGCAAGCTGTTCAGCATCGACCGTCTCAGTGTTAAGACTAAAGTCACAGAGGTACTCATCAATGTACTGCTCTTCGCCGACGATGCAGCCTTGACATCAGACATGGAAGATGGACTTCAGCAGCTGGCATGCCGCCTCTCCCACGCCTGTTTATCAAATTGTGATCCGCCCATGGCGCAATAATACGCATATATAAATATTCCTGCAACGGCGCTCTTGCCATTTTGTGTTGTCCAATCATTACTCATTAGTGATGTATGAAAATAACGACAAAATGTAATAATAATCACCGTTTGCTACATGATTTTTATATGATACACAACTTTATCGCAATCCTTTCTGCTTTCCGTCCCCCCTTCCCTCTCATACGTAAGGGACAAAATACGCAGATATCTGGAGTGGGAGAGAAAAATAATTTGAGCTGGATAAAAACCTTGAAATCGAACTTACACCAAAGTATGCTACAATTATATATGGTTCATCGTAACGGTATGTGTACGCTTTTGTAGGGATTTATATACAATGTTTATATAATCAATGATACAAAGTTGCAAAACCTGTCGACATTATACACTACATTTCTCGGTTACATGGTTCGCATACTGTGATGCATTTAATATTTAATGTTTTGTTCCTGTTATTGTTTCTTAAACCTATTATAATGTTTCAAAAGTCGTATATATAAATTATATGAAGTCGTTCCCCCCTCCCCCTCTCTCTCTCTCTCTCTCTCTCTCTCTCTCTCTCTCTCTCTCTCATCGTAACAATATACTGGCGAAAATTCCTGAAAAGACGAATGCAAAGGAGAGAGAGTTTTATGGTCAATAGTTCTATTATTAAAGCAGAATAATGACTTAGAACAGCTGTAAATATGTTACCATATTTTAATTATTTCTTGTTGGTTTGTCATTTCCCTTAGTTTCTATTCCAGACTAATTTCCATGCGCCGGTACGTGAATGGCTGAGCCAGAAAAGGAGTACTCTCCGTTCCTCGTTAAAACCATATTTCATGTTTAAATCATAAATGTGTCTTATATTGATTTAATCAATGTGAATAGAAATAAAAACACAAAAATATATTAATCAACTTATCAAATTGCAAAGTTGATTGCAAATAGCAACAAAAAGCACAGAACTACATTTTGTAGCGGATACACTTGGTAGAGATGTGAGGAATGCATTCACTCGGTTAATAGACAGTTGCCTGTAGTCAATCTTAAACTGCGTTCAAAGGGCAAATATATATATTTGTGTGTGATATAAATAAAATGTATGTACAGTATAGTATGCACGCTGTATTCATGATATACCACTCTTTGTATAAATTGCTTTCTAAAAGGAAGCTCGGCAAGTTTCGTTTCCTTTCCATGAAAAAATTATAAAAATTCGAATTTACCATGTCTGTTTTCAAGTTCACAGAACCAGAAAGCACGAATACACAAGTGAGACCAGAATAAAACACAAAATATAAAGCGTAAGTACTATACAGAATCTTCATTATGTTCACGGAACATAGACGATATAACAGACGATATAACAGACGATATACTACGAAATAATAATTAAGGCTGAAGGACCTAGAACGTTGCTCCTTTCAGTGCTTCTAAGTCTAAAAAGATCCCCTAAAAAGGACTACATTCGATGACATAATTACGTAGTACAGCGATGAAACCTTTCCACCATCTACATTTATCTAATTATATTTTTATCCCGAATCTATTATTTTATTGAAATGGCGGTTAAGTAGGTACTTATTATTGCTAAAAATGTATAAATGCGTTTATGTTTTTGACATTTCTAAAAGGAAAGAAGTTAAGACAATAGGTTGGAAAAAGAGAATTAATGAAGTGGGAAACGTGATTCGGGGTGCTTGTAGATTATTGTTCCCTATGCATATGTCCGTTTGGATTCCTGTTGATCCATACCGATGGGTTTGAGTGTTCACAGCCCCCGAATCCAATACTTTAACATCAAACAAGTCTACCCGATCCTTATTGATTTGATTATAATTTGTATTAAAAGGAAACTCCTTCCATTCCCTCGATTGGACCCAAATGAAGACAATATTAATAAATCTGAGATATAAAAATGGTAACTTTTGGGCCTTATTTCTTTCTCCTCATTCAGCTAGATAAATGTTGTAGAAGCAAAAGCAAACACGTTCATCAAAGTTGTACCTTTTTGTTTGAGATAAATATTTTTATTAAAGCTAAAGTCACTGTTTTCAAGATACTTTTTTGTAAATGTGAACCATTCTTATCTGGTGGATTTGGATTGGGATGACCAAGCATGACCTGTCTCCTACACAGTCAACCCATGACCATGTTATGTGTTAGTATATACAGGCTTCTTGGAAATTATTGGTATCTTTAATATATAAATACTAATTTTGAACCCAAAGTATTAAATAAAACTCTATCCATTTGATAACACTCTTAGTCTCGCTTGAAAAACTTAAACAATGGTGGAACTTGCCTAGATATGGTCGAATTTGTAAACGTTTTTTAAAGAAGATTATAACACATTAGCCTTATATTATCTGGAATGGTGTAGACATTTATTGTTTGTCTACAAATGTTTTCACGTAACTATTCGAGTTCACATTTCACTTCAAATGCAGCATAATGATAAATAAATTTTGAAAGACAATGATTATATTCGAAGTCATTGAATTATCGCCGCGCTTCCAAAATGTACTCATTTTAGTCCATGAGACGGTCTCACTCCACTATACGCCTGCCGTATCATGAAGGACTTGTTTTGGAATAATTTTCCAATGCAGAAAATTCTAATTTACAGAACTCCGTACTTCATCCAACACATAAACAGGCTGTAAATTAGATTCATTTTGAATTTGGATTCATAAAGTTAGTTATTTTTTGTAGAGCTTCTAAATAGATGAAAGGAAATTCTTTTGCAACATCTTCAATATTCTCGTTAAAACTATATAGTATATCTGGTATCGGTATTTACACCTTTCTGAAAGCAAAATGTGCTGTTCCGAAGTCGCAACGTAACGCTCTATAAATGAACAGCATTCAACATCTGAGTTCGGATTGGAAACCTGTATAACATACTCCAGTACTGGGTGCTTCGTTGATAACCGCACTCTCGTCTTTCAACAGGATATTGTCAATCTCTGTACGGATATTGGAGTTTTCTTGTTTAGGAATAAAGTCGAAATTGTTGGATATGTAATGATTTAGCCGAATTCCTTCATTCACGAAAACAATGTATCGGAGAGTAATTTACCAGCTGGAAGAATAGTTTTGCATTAAGAATGGTCTATAATGCCAAAGCAGCCACAAATTTCAGAAGTTCTGCAAATATAATCAGAGTACCTCTTTTTAAAAAAGTATTATTGGTGCCAATCTGTACCTTGTATCCTTGTTTTGAAAAAAACATATGAAAATATCTAAGAAGACAAAATATATTAGCGAATTCTGGCATGGTTCTTGTCTCTGTTCATGCCGTAATGTTAAAATTGTCATACAGCCTCACAATGTCATCAGTCGTTTTAATATTTCCATTAGGTATACACTACCTTACCAAATTGTTAAATGCCCAATGACCCCATACCGACACAAAAATAATGTTATACTTTAATGGACCACATACCGGCCTAATCATAACGTGTCTATTTTGGGATTCCCTCCAGCACTTTCTTTGAACAACATTCTTTAAGTTTTATTTGAAATCGACCTTGTTTATGTTTAAATGAAGTAAAATTTAGAAGAATGAGAATCTCAAGTTTAGAAAAGCAACGAGAAAAACGTGCACGTGAATTCCTTATAAGGGAAGAGTGAGTGTACTGGGACAATATTCCGAACTATAATTTCGATGCTATGTGAAGTTAACACAGTTAAAAATCATACGACACAATATTAGTAAATTTCAGTCTGTGCGTTTTATTTAATTTAGGCATATTTTACTGTCTATTCCATCTGCTCCCGTGTTATATTTTATTACTTGACTTCTTATTATGATAGATAGTTACAGAAACATAGTGTGTGAGTTATTGAGTAGGTCTGCACCTCCCCTTGTAAACAAGCAAAAAAAGAATAATACACACTTCTATGCATAACATAAAATAATAAACCCTCTCATTTTATGCACTTGAATTTAAGTATGTTAAACAATTAATACGCTTTAATTTGGTATTTGTTTGACACTTCAAAACTTCCCCATGCCATAATCTTCCCCACATCGAGCCGTATAACTACTTATCTAATTATTTCTTTTTTAATCTCTCTTTCTATCACCTCTGTCTGCGGCGGTTCGAGTCTAAGATTCAGCCAATGTGGGCATGTGAGAAAGCCTGCCAGTAGCTTCTCGTGGGTCGGTGGTTCTTTCCGGGGTTTTCCGGGTTCTTCCTCCACCATTAATACTGGCCGCCATGTATAGCCTATCGTGCTGAAAAATGGCGTTAAACCCTACAACAACAACAACAACAACAACTCTCTTTCTACTTCTTCTTGTAATCCTTCTAGAAGGTCACTTAGCTTCTATTTTCTCATAATGATAAACCCAACTCAATTTTTTTTTTGTAAACTTCCGTAGGTATGTTCTCTATATATGGGTTTGTTAGATTTTGTTGTAGAGCATTCACAAGGATTTATATTGGAATGGGTTAGATTCGTAAAATGGATATTCCCCAATTCATTTGGTGATAAAAGTAAGGTATTTGCAGTATTTGCGCTTTAAACCGCCCTTCACCTGATAACGAATTTTGTCGTAAGGTCCTTCTAAATGAGGGAAACATGGACCCAAACTTAGACTCACGCAGGATTGTTTGATTCACTTAGCAATGCGATCCCTTGCGTGTTACAATAAATGTTTCTAATAGTCGTTTGACATACATGTCTCTTACCTTTTACCTAAATTAATAGTAAAGGTCACTTGAATATAAGTATGTATATTTGCCACAATTATGTACATATGAACTGAAGAATGATATTTTCTCCGCCGTGAAATATGGTACAATTTCCATCTTAGTATATGAATGAGTAATTCCAATCATGCAACATTTATTTTTCTAAATCCTGACGACCTGTTGAATGATGGAAGGCTTGATTGTTACTACATTTAATTATTAAATATCTAACAAAGATGCATACCAAAGTACAGTTAAGCATTAAATTACATTGCTTTGCCAAATAGACCAGGGTTCATTCAAGTACTAGGAGCGTAAAGCAACTGTAATTGTTTTATGTGACGGAGTGCAGTTCAAAGATGGTATTTCTCTTAGAAAGAACTAGCGTACGTAGATCACAAAGAATAATGCATTAATTTATTTCAATTGTTCTATCTACATTAGCCAATTTACCCATGACATTTTTTCTCTCTGAATAATGTCTGTAAGTCGATACCTATTCAAATACGAGAAATTCGTATCCTGTTAAACAAGCTTGATAGCAACGTATCTAGTTGGTCACTTTACAACATCGATGTTGATTTGTGGTATCTCGTGGGAATAAAGTTTAAAGAGCATGAATTGGATAGAATGTAGTTTGAGAAGAAATAAGGGCTTCACTCATGTATAATTTCCAAACATTTATTTGTCCTAATTTATCAGCATATGATGATATTAATATTTTAATTTCTGTTGCAGACTCCATAACAACATCTTCTCTTAAACAAGTGGAAGTGACATTAACAGGCTACAATAAGAAGTAATAGAAAAAAATGAGTGTCCATGAAAATAAATCTGATTGGTTGATGGATATTGCAGTCAATAATGTGTCTCGACAACATTTGACGTTCGAAATGACGGACTATATATTTACCATTTACACATTGTATCTCGCAGGAGCCATGACAGTCGGAATCCCTGGAAATTCCATCGTATTAGCCATATACTACAAACACAAGCCAATCACCAACGTAGACTGTTACATACTATCGATTGCTGTTCTCGACCTTGTTTGCCTTTTAGGCACGGTTCCGATCTATATCGTGATTCAGACTAAAATATTGGATGTGCTTAATGTAAACGCTCTTTGTAAGGCTTTAAACTTTACGGGACAAATCGTTACATTTGCACAGTCCTTTCTATTATGTGCTATGGCTATTGAACGATTCATTAAAGTCTGTAGACCAAAGTCAGCATTTTCTCTGGATCGTAGAGGAAATTATATTCTTTTCTCTATAATACTTTCAACTATTTTCATTTCCGTCCCGAATTTGTTATTCTCGTGGATCACTAATCGCAGACACTGCGTACCAATAACAAATCCTCCTTGGATTGCATCAGCCTTTTTTCTTTTAACAGTCAGTCTCTTTATTGCCATGTTTGGAATCGTGTCTTTTTCCTATGTAAGCGTGGCCAAGACATTGTTTCAAAGTGTGAAAAAAACAACACGAAATTCAATAGCTTCAAGAAGGATAATTCGACGGAATAAGATCGTTCCGATGCCATCTCAGACAAATTTGAAGCCGACTACTTCCAGTTCGTTTGAGAGAATGACAAACGAAACTTCCTTCTCTGTGCAAACAAATGTTACGAGTATGAACACTAATGCAAGCAATCCATCTTCTAATCTCCTGGTAACGGGTGAGGTGACTTGTTTGGGAAACCCCCACTCTCACAGGGACGATGCTAACAGCGAGATTGTGAAACACAATGAAGATGATGGCAAGGACCTTGCCACTCAGGGAAAGACAGCAGTGACGACTGAGCGCCTATCAGGAATATCTGTAGAAGATTTGATTCAAGCTGAAAGCAATGACAAACAACGTGACTTGTTAGTACCCTATTCATTTGAAAATATGTCTTTGCTTCAGAAAAAAAGACTCTTGAGAACAACAAAAGTTTCATTTCTGATTACAATAACGTTTCTAATCTCCTGGTTACCTGTTTGGATATACACTGTTCTGGTGTATACCAACACTTTCAGGGATCCATATGGAGCATTCTTTTTCAAACAATCTTACCTTATTAACACATTTATGAACCCAATTCTTTGCTTAGCATTCAATCGTAATTTCAGGAAAAAAGCAAAAGGACTGTTCTTTAAACACCAATCAACAATCACTTCCTAAAGCAATTCCCCCGAAGAAAACAAAAATCAGACATGGAACAGCCATGAGATGTATATATGTATAAAGGCAAATCAATTCATCAGTCGGTATCCGCTAGCACCTATTAATTCAATTTGACCGTGATTTCGTCGATAGTGGAAACTAAATCATTCCTTATCAGAATATAAGTACTCTCAATCTTTGATTCCAATAACAACCCAGAAGAAATACGTTTCATTATTTCTGTCATTTCTTAATTGTTTCCTGCATTTTCATTGTCATATTTTGATACAATAGTAAAGACTGAAAAGGTCTACCATGCTGTCAACAATGCATACTTTCGCACACGTTAGGCAGTTATTTATTACTGCTCCAGTTAAGTAAACACATTCATTCGAAATAGACTCCAGATAGAAAATGAAGCTTGATAAAATCTTAAGGATGCTAACATGAAAGTGCTCTCGCCCTTTACAAAATAACCACATAAGACAATCACGTGACAGTACTTTCGTCCAGTACAGAATGGGCAAATCAGACTCACTCGATTATACATTCTTACTGTAAAATATGACTAAATAATATACATGATACTCTACATTCCTATTGATCAAACTAATCGCACAAGATACTTCCTTGACATAATTTTACTCCTGTACAGAAAGACAAAAAGATGCCTAAATAACAGTATTTGTATGCTGTACAAAATGACAAAATAAGATGCTTACATAACGTACATAAATGCAGTAAAAAAATGACAAAAAAAGATGTTTGCATAACAGTACATGTATGCTGTACAAAATGGCAAAATAAGATGCTTACATAACGTACTTGAATGCTGCACAAAATGACAAAATAAGACGCTTGCATAACAGACAAGTATGCTGTACAAAATGACAAAAAAATGCTTACATAACAGTACATGTATGCTGCACAAAATGACAAAATAAGATGCTTACATTACAGTACATGTATGCTGTACAAAATGACAAAATAAGATGCTTACATAACGTACTTGAATGCTGTACAAAATCACAAAATAAGATGCTTGCATAACAGTACACGTACGCTGTGCAAAATGACAAAATGAGATGCTTACATTACAGTACATGTATCCTGTACAAAATGACAAAATAAGATGCTTACATAACGTACTTGAATGCTGTACAAAATGACAAAATAAGATGCTTACATAACAGTACTTAATGCTGTACAAAATGACAAAATGAGATGCTTACATAACAGTACTTGAATGCTGTACAAAATGACAAAATGATATGCTTTCATCACAGTACTTGTGTGCTTTACGAAATGACAAAATAAGATGTTTACATAACAGTACTTGTATGCTGTACAAAATGACAAAATAAGATGCTTGCATAACACTGCTTGTATGCTGTACAAAATGACGAAAAAAGATGCTTACATTATAGTATTTTTATGCTGCACAAAATGACAAAATTTGATGCATACCTTACAGTACAGGTATGCTGTACAAAATGACAAAATAAGATGTTTACATAACAGTACTTATATGCTGTACAAAATGACAAAAAAGATGCATACATTACAGCTCTTGCATGCTGTACAAAATGACCAAATAAGATGCATACATTGCAGTACTTGTATGCTTTACAAAATGACAAATTAAGATGCTTACATCACAATACTTGTATGCTGTACAAAATGACAAAATAACATGTTTACATAACAGTACTTGTATGATGTACAAAATGACGAAATAAGATGCTAACATTACAGTATTTTATGCTGTACAAAATGACAAAATAAGATGCTTACATAAACAGTACTTGTATGCTGTACAAAATGACAAAATAAGATGTTTACATAACAGTACTTGAATGCTGTACAAAATGACAAAATAACATGCTTAAGTAACAGGTCTTTATGATAACCAAAGGTCAAGTTAAGATGCTTACATGACAGTATTTGTATGCCGCACAAAATGACGAAATATGATGCTTACATCACAGTACTTGTATGCCGTACAAAATGACGAAATAAGATGCATACATTGCAGTACTTGTATGCTGTACAAAATGACAAAATAAGATGTTTACATAACAGTACTTGTATGCTGTACAAAATGACAAAATATGATGCTTACATCACCGTACATGTACGCTGTACAAAATGACAAAATAAGATGTTTACATAACAGAACTTGTATGCTGTACAAAATGACAAAGTAAGATGTTTACATAACAGTACTTGAATGCTGTACAAAATGACAAAGTAAGATGCTTACATAACAGTACTTGTATGCTGTACAAAATGATAAAATAAGATGCATACATAACAGTACTTAATACTGTACAAAATGACAAAATAAGATGCTTACATAACAGTACTTGAATGCTGTACAAAATGACGAAATAATATGCTTTCGTCACAGCTCTTGTATGCTGTACAAATTGACAAAATAAGATCCTTGCATAACAGTACTTGTATGCTTTACGAAATGAGAAAATACGATGTTTACATAACAGTACTTGTATGCTGTACAAATTGACAAAATAAGATGCTTCCATAACAGTGCTTGTATGCTGTACAAAATGACGAAATAAGATGCTTACATTACAGTATTTTTATGCTTTACAAAATGACAAAATTTGATGCTTACATTACAGTACATGTATGCTGTACAAAATGACAAAATAAGATGCTTACATTTCAGTACTTTTACGCTGTACAAAATGAGAAAATAAGATGCATATATTGCAGTACTTGTATGCTGTACAAAATAACAAAATAAGATGTTTACATAACAGTACTTGAATGCTGTACAAAATGACAAAATAACATGCTTATGTAACAGGTCTTTATGATGAACAAAAGGTCAAATTAAGATGCTTATATGACAGTATTTGTATGCCGTACAAAATGAGGAAATGTGATGCTTACATCACAGTACTTGTATGCTGTACAAAATGAAGAAAAAAGATGCATACATTGCAGTACTTGTATGCTGTACAAAATGACAAAGTAAGATGTTTACATAACAGTAGTTGTATGCTGTACAAAATGACAAAATATGATGCTTACATCACCGTACATGTACGCTGTACAAAATGACAAAATAAGATGTTTACATAACAGTACCTGTATGCTGTACAAAATGACAAAATAAGATGCTTACATCACAGTACTTGAATGCTATACAAAATGACAAAATAAGATGCTTTCATCACAGCTCTTGTATGCTGTACAAAATGACAAAATATGATGCTTACATCACCGTACATGTACGCTGTACAAAATGACAAAATAAGATGTTTACATAACAGTACTTGTATGCTGTACAAAATGACAAAATAAGATGCACACATTACAGTACTTTTATGCTTTACGAAATGACAAAATAAGATGCTTACATCACAGTACTTGAATGCTGTATAAAATGACAAAGTAATATGCTTTCATCACAGCTCTTGTATGCTGTACAAATTGACAAAATAAGATGCATACATTACAGTACTTGTATGCATTACGAAATGACAAAATACGATGTTTACATAACAGTACTTGTATGCTGTACAAAATGACAAAATAAGATGCTTGCATAACAGTGCTTGTATGCTGTACAAAATGACGAAATAAGATGCTTACATTACAGTATTTTTATTCTGTACAAAATGCCAAAATTTGATACTTACATCGCAGTACATGTGTATGCTATACAAAATGACAAAATAAGATGTTTACATAACAGTACTTGTATGCTGTACAAAATGACGAAATAAGATGCTTACATTACAGTATTTTATGCTGTGCAAAATGACAAAATAAGATGCATACATTACAGTACTTGTATGCGTTACAAAATGACAAATTAAGATGCTTACATCACGGTACTTGTATGCTGTACAAAATGACGAAATAAGATGCTTACATTACAGTATTTCATGCTGTGCAAAATGACAAAATAAGATGCTTACATAACACTACTTGAATGCTATACAAAATGAGAAATAAGATGCTTACATTTCAGTATTTTATGCTGTACAAAATGACAAAATAAGATGCTTACATAACGTACTTGAACGATGTACAAAATGACAAAATAAGATGCTTACATTTCAGTATTTTTACGCTGTACAAAATCAGAAAAGAAGATGCATATATTGCAGTACTTGTATGCTGTACAAAATAACAAAATAAGATGTTTACATAACAGTACTTCAATGCTGTACAAAATGAAGAAAAAAGATGCATACATTACAGTACTTGTATGCTGTACAAAATAACATGCTTATGTAACAGGTCTTTATGATGAACAAAAGGTCAAATTAAGATGCTTACATGACAGCATTTGTATGCTGTACAAAATGACGAAATATGATGCTTACATCACAGTACTTGTATGCTGTACAAAATGAAGAAAAAAGATGCATACATTACAGTACTTTTATGCTTTACGAAATGACAAAATAGAATGCTTACATCACAGTACTTGAATGCTGTACAAAATGACAAAATAAGATGCATACATTACAGTACTTGTATGATTTACGAAATGACAAAATAAGATGCTTACATCACAGTATTTGTATGCTGTACAAAATGACACAATAAGATGCTTACATCAAAGTACTTGTATGCTTTACGAAATGACAAAATAAGATGCTTACATCACAGTACTTGAATGCTGTACAAAATGACAAAATAATATGCTTTCATCACAGCTGTTGTATGCTGTACAAATTGACAAAATACGATGCATACATTACAGTACTTGTATGTTTTACGAAATGACAAAATACGATGTTTACATAACAGTGCTTGTGTGCTGTACAAAATGACGAAATAAGATGCTTACATTACAGTATTTGTATGCTGTACAAAATGACAAAATTTGATGCTTACATCACAGTACATGTGTATGCTATACAAAATGACAAAATAAGATGCTTACATAACAGTACTTGTATGCTGTACAAAATGACACAAAGATGCATACATCACAGAACTTGAATGCTGTACAAAATGACCAAATAAGATGCATACATTACAGATCTTGTATGCTGTGCAAAATGACAAATTAAGATGCTTACATCACAGTACTTGTATGCTGTACAAAATGACAAAATAAGTTGTTTACATAACAGTACTTGTATGCTGTACAAAATGACGAAATCAGATGCTTACATTACAGTATTTTATGCTGTACAAAATGACAAAATAAGATGCTTACATAACAGTACTTGAATGCTATACAAAATGACGAAACAAGATGCTTAAATTACAGTATTTTATGCTGTACAAAATGAGAAAATAAGATGCATATATTGCAGTACTTGTATGCTGTACAAAATAACAAAATAAGATGTTTACATAACAGTACTTGAATGCTGTACAAAATGACAAAATAACATGCTTATGTAACAGGTCTTTATGATGAACAAAAGGTCAAATTAAGATGCTTACATGACAGCATTTGTATGCCGTACAAAATGAGGAAATATGATGCTTACACCACAGTACTTGTATGCTGTACAAAATGAAGAAAAAAGATGCATACATTGCAGTACTTGTATGCTGTAGAAAATGACAAAACAAAATGTTTACATAACAGTAGTTTTATGCTGTACAAAATGACAAAATATGATGCTTACATCACCGTACATGTACGCTGTACAAAATGACAAAATAAGATGTTTACATAACAGTACTTGTATGCTGTACAAAATGACAAAATAAGATGCTTACATCACAGTACTTGAATGCTGTACAAAATGACAAAATAAGATCTTTACATAACAGTACTTAAATGCTGTACAAAATGACAAAATAAGATGCTTATGTAACAAGTCTTTATGATGAACGAAAGGTCAAATTAAGATGCTTGCATGACAGCATTTGTATGCCGCACAAACTGACGAAATATGATGCTTACATCACAATACTTGTATGCTGTACAAAATGACAAAATAAGATGCTTACATAACAGTACTTGTATGCTGTATAAAATGACTGAATATGATGCTTTCATCACCGTACATGTACGCTGTACAAAATGACAAAATAAGATGTTTACATAACAGTACTTGTATACTGTACAAAATGACAAAATAAGATGCTTACATAACAGTACTTGTATGCTGTACAAAATAACAAAATAAGATGCTTACATAACATTACATGTATGCTGTACAAAATAACAAAATAAGATGCTTACATAACAGTACTTGAATGCTGTACAAAATGACAAAATAAGATGTTTACATAACAGTACTTAAATGCTGTAAAAATGACAAAATAAGATGCTTACATAACAGTACTTGCATACTGTACAAAATAAAAAAATAAGATGCTTACATAACAGTACATGTATGCTGTACAAAATGACAAAATAAGATGTTTACATAAGAGTACTTGAATGCTGTACAAAATGACAAAATAAGATGCTTACATAAAAGTACTTGAATGCTGTACAAAATGACAGAATAAGATGTTTGCATAAGAGTACCTGAATGCTGTAAAAACTAACAAAATAAGATGCTTACATAACTGTACATGTATGCTGTACAAAATGACAAAATAAGATGTTTGCATAAGAGTACTTGAATGCTGTACAAAATGACAAATTAAGATGCTTACATGACAGTATTTGTGTGCTGTACAAAACGACGAAATATGATGCTTACATCACAGTACTTGTATGCTGTACAAAATGACAAAATAAGATGCATACATTACAGCTCTTGTATGCTGTCCAAAGTGACAAAATAATATGCATACATTACAGCTCTTGTATTTTGCACAAAATGACAAAATAAGATGCATACATTACAGAACTTGTATGCTTTACGAAATGACAAAATAAGATGTATTACATCACTGTACTTGAATGCTGTACAAAATGACAAAATAAGATGCATACATTACAGTACTTGTATGCTTTACGTAATGACAAAATAAGATGCTTACATCACAGTATTTGTATGCTGCACAAAATGACAAAATAAAATGCTTACATCACAGTACTTGAATGCTGTACAAAATGACAAAATAAGATGCAGACATTACAGTACTTGTATGCTTTACGAAATGACAAAATAAGATGCTTACATCACAGTATCTGTATGCTGTACAAAATGACAAAATAAGATGCTTACATCACAGTACTTGAATGCTGTAAAAAATGACAAAATAAGATGCTTACATCACAGTACTTGAATGCTGTACAAAATGACAAAGTAAGATGATACATTACAGTACCTGTATGCTGTACAAAATAACAAAATAAGATGCATACATCACATTACATGTATGCTGTACAAAAGGACAACATAAGATGCCTATATTACAGTACTCTTTCTCTTCATAAAATATGTTCTTAACCATAAGCATGCACGAAAAGTAAACTGAATTAAACAAGTCTCTGGTGAACGGTTCCATTTTCATAGTCAAATACATAATAAGGCTCGAACTTCAGAAGTTCCCTAAGCCAGCGAAGCGTAAAAGATTTAATAGAATTAATACACACACCAAAACGGGAAGAAGATTCGGCCACAAACGAACGTGTATATAAAGAGGAATGTGCGGACAAAATAGTTGAGGAACAAAGACAATAACAATGTACATGTCGTACAAAAGAAGATGTTATATGGCTAACAGAACAAAAAGCACACGCACCTGAATATGTACCTATAGCGAACGAATAGTTGACTGAAAATAACAATCCAGAATCACAAGATTGACCGAGGCTGTGGAAAATAAAACAAGCCGAACCCTAGTATGAATCTAACTCTCGATAAATTTGTAAGGGCTATGAAGGCATAAAAAGACAACCAACAGATATAAAAGATCTTGGTAGACTATGTGATACTCACCACCGTGCGGATCGATTGGAAATACTCGTGGGGAACCTTCGTGCATGTAACGACGCACTATAAGCTATTAATGAGGCCGAATTGATTTGTCAGCGATTGATCATAAACTACAGCACGTGGCAGAACATTTTTCGCGCGCTGATTCACAAACTCATCGATGATGAACATTACGACATCGATGATGATTTCTGAGTCGATTGTGACGCTGTGTGTTTACAAGAATTTCATGTTCCGATGCAAGATTTTGTTGCAAGTACAACTGTTAGTTATTCCGGTCACAATCTCATCAACCAAACCAGAATTGAAACCTTATAAAATTGAAAGCGATTGTTCACCAACAACTTAATGGACTGGAAAACATTTCAAAGTAATTAAAGGCATCGATTATTCATAGTACGACACATATGATTATTTCTATGGAGACTGAGACATTGTGTGTTTTAAATTGAAATGTATATTGTGATCTAACGTGTTGGTGTAACTACATCCTCGACGGTCATAATCTCATAAACAAAACCAGAACTGAATGTGATATTTTCTACACCAATTGCCTGTGTGGAATCGCGCAAAATGACGTCAACGATTCACATCAATTTAACCTTTGATCCTCTCCGTAGCAGTTATGAACGCAGGTCTGAAATGACAGGCACAGAACCTCATGTTTACATACTGTTTACATTTTCATCACGTGTGGAACCAATATATTTGATATCGATTGCTCGCGCGTCACTAGTGTCTTCCGTTTCATAAACGTCGCCTCACACATTGGCCATGCAGCTACACATTGTAGATCTATCTGACATTAAAATATATTGACAAAGGAAACAGGAATGTATCTACTTTTTGTCTTGTATTTGCAATTAATATCTATCTAGGAAAACCAATGAATGCCGTCATTTCCGACATAAATATAATTTACTTCAAAATCGCTTTACATCTTAACCATATAGTTTATATTATATACTTTCTGGAACCTCAACGCCCATATATATATTAACGATCTTAACCATATAGTTTATATTATATACTTTCTGGAACCTCAACGCCCATATATATATTAACGATCTTAACCATATAGTTTATATTATATACTTTCTGGAACCTCAACGCCCATATATATATTAACGATCTTAACCATATAGTTTATATTATATACTTTCTGGAACCTCAACGCCCATATATATGTTAACGATCTTAACCATATAGTTTATATTATATACTTTCTGGAACCTCAACGCCCATATATATATTAACGATCTTAACCATATAGTTTATATTATATACTTTCTGGAACCTCAACGCCCATATATATATTAACGATCGTTGTGCAAATTTATCACCAAATTTATCACCAGTCAATGTAATAACTATGTATTTTGGAGAAATAGAATTATTTTTAAACCTATTTTATTTTATCCTTTATTATCTTTTAATAAAACGTAAAAAAAAAATTTCTTAAACAACAGGCAATCAGTGTTGCTATACAAAAAATATTACACTTCCTGTCTGAATCAGCATCAAACTCTCAAGGAAATATTATTGGTTATGTTTTATGCCCTGAGATAATTATCAATTTTGAGCATGATTTCAGGTATTATAATATCTTTAGGGCAAAAGATGGGTTGATTGATTTGACTGATAATTTAGTATATGTCTGTGTGTATGTGTATGTGTATTACAAATTATAAGATGAATAACAGTCCATTCACTTGTACTGGATCAAGCAAGGGATCGCGTTTGGCAGGGATTGAGTCCCATTGCCACACTTTCAGTGACTTACCACGAATTGCAATTGCACACACCTTCAACTGGAATTAAAAGACCATGAAAGAAAATGAATCCTAATGGATATGCATCTTTAGACCATGGCAACCAAGCATCCTAAATCAAGAAGACTAGAACCAGACAAGCACACTCAAATAAAATCATCATCTCTCCACAGCCAGCACATCTTCATTTAAATAGTTGTTTTCTTGTTCTTGTTTTGTTTTTCATTTTGCTCATCTATGTGTAGATCAATATAAATAGACACACAGCATCATCATTCAACCCGAATCCATTTAAACGACTGAAATAAGATTTTCAAGGGTAAATTCCAGTAGAAATAGTAGTGAAAACTTTTGTAACTTCAACACTTATCTCCGTTTATTTGTTTGCATCGTCTCTAGTTTGTGATGCTAGTGAAACAAAGCTTTGTATTGTTCGTTGTCAGTTTATTGTACACACACACACACACACACACACACACACACACATATATATATATATATATATATATATATATATATATATATATATATATATATATATAATCATTCAAGACGTTACTAGACCATTAATATGACTGAATACATTTGTCACCTCATTATTTCGTACTTCAGTGAAGTCTTGAAGAGATGAGATATTACATAATTTATTACGCCTGTTATTTGTCATAAAAAATTTAAAAATAGTGTTTATTTAGTTTTTATACTAATGAGACATATGCTGTCAATTAAAGTCGTAACGAATGCAAAAGTATATGATGCATTGAGAAATAATTATCGATTTACGGCCTCCTGTAAATTGGGGTGTCGTGCTTTCTTTGCGGCAGAATTCTAATTTGTGCCCACTGTTTGTATTTATTTTTTTCCATGCAATGACAATAAAGTGAACATATACTAAATGAAACGCTATAAAACACACATCGATGATGTTTCGGTTACTGAAGTTTAAAGCATTAGCTATATAAAAGTATTCATTTCTCAAAGGTTTCGTTACTATAAACAATAAATAAAACTAATACCTCCAGTAACATTTCCTGTAAATATTTCCTCTGAATAACTAGGTTTTAAATCTTTCCTATGGGCATGTCACATTTCAATGGTAAAACGGCTAGACCATTATATTGGTAATTTTCACGTTTGTTCATTTTTGCATGTCCGCGTTCTGTGTTTTTTAAAAGGCTATATTTTAAGTACACCTTTTTGTTTCAATACGACTGAGCAAATTGTTTTAAGAATCTTGCAACAGTTGGATTCATGACATACGCAGGACGCTTAAATGAAGATTACGTTTACCTGTTGAACGAGAAGCTTTACAGACAGTATTGAATTAATCTGCCTTTGTCTAAATTCACACGTAAGTTTATTTGTGTCTTGTTTTAAAATTGTACTATTTAATATGTTAATCAACCAACTAATCAAGTGATCTGTTAATAAATTATTATGAAACAATTTCATGTATCATTGATTCTTTATGAGGTGAGATGCATAAACAATTTCATGTATTATTGATTCTTTACGAGGTGAGATGCATAAACACTTTCATGTAGCACTGAGTCTTCACGATGTGACAATCATCAACAAATTCATGTAATATTGATTCTTTACGAGGTGAGAAACATAAGCAATTTCATGTAATATTGATTCTTTACGAGGTGTTATGCATAAACACTTTCATGTAGTATTGATTCTTTACGAGGTGAGAAACATCAACAAATTCATGTTATATTGATTCTTTACGAGGTGAGATGCATAAACACTTTCATGTAGTATTGATTCTTCACGATGTGAGAATCATCAACAAATTCATGTTATATTGATTCTTCAAGAGGTGAAATACATAACAAATTCATGTAATATTTTTTCTTCACGACTTGAGAAACATAAACAAATTTACGTAATACGTTTTGTTCACGACGTGAGATATATAAACAAATGTATGCAACACTGACTCTTCACGAAATGAGATACATAACACATTTAATGTAATAAATTCTTGTAATATCTATCCTTCACGAGGTGAGATACATAAATAAATTGATATAATATTGATTCTTTACGCCGAAAACACAGTACTATTTCTCGTTTGTCGATATAGCATTACCTCTTCTGTAAGTTATCATACATTATCCATAATTGTTTTTCTTACAAGCAGCCAGTTTGGTTGATATATAAACATATATCAAAATCGTAGAAATTGTATGATCCACTTAAAGCTCCAGCTGATCTGAATTCTTATGGCGATTTAATTTTCTCGCTTGACGAAGTTGACGCCATACTTTTTTGTTTGGTCATACTATTCCTTTCTAATATGCGAATTGTCAAACTCGACGGCATCGCATTGGTAACTTCGTACAAACCTAAAATATTTTATTTTCGTTTCCCTATCATCTGTGTATTCGTGCGCCTTGTTATATGTAAACGAAAGAAGTCCTAAACCATGTGGTTAACCTTGGTAAGCACAAAGGTTTGGTTATATTATGTCAATATCGGCGTTCACTATGGGAAACTATTGTAATATTGCAAAATGAATGTTACTTGATTTGATGTTCATAATAAGTCAACATTCCACAAAGCATTCATCGGAGGTATCTTACCACCAATTATATGTACGCCAATATGGGTGATGGTTAGCTATCAAATGAATTCGCCACTATTAATTTAAAAGACCATTTACTATTAAATAATACAAACAAACAATGCTTTTGGTAAGTTCAAGGATGAGTGGTCAAGAAAGCTAATCGAAGTGTATGTGAGAATACATCTCAAAATTAATTCGATTATCGTTAGTGGCTACAAGACTATGACGAAGACAAATGGAGTCTCGCGCGTGATTGTTCAAAACGATCTTTGGTATGATACCTATGCAGAATGTCTTCGCGAGCGCTCGAAATCTCAGATACAGCAAATCTGATCCGCTCAAAGAAACATCGCATGGGTGTGTATCGTTGTACTAATGTGAGTTTCTCAGCGCTTCCTTTACACCAAGAGACGAGTATTATCCGATGGAATCACCACTAAGGCATAAAAGATCTAAGTGATTGTGATTTGGCTTACCATTGATCGCAAACGGGTCAAAATACACCTTGCCATATTGGTAGTTCCGTATCTCAGAGATCGACTTGAGCTTCTTCTCGAACAAATGGTATACTTGGAGTTTGGACCACACATCGGTCTCAAGCTTGTTCGCCAGCGGGCGCCTGATGGTAACGCATTGGCTTTCCTGAACAACCAGTCTGGTCAGAGATTGTGAATTTATTGATGAACCGTACTAGGAAACTAGCACGTAGTTGGCCGCCTTCTAATTCACCCGGTATGAGGGCCATTAGGATACAAAGTACCTATTTCATTAACCCAATAACTTTCCTTTATCAGTCTAGTCATGTCTCCATGCACAAACATACATGTATAACAATAAGTGGGACATGCTGTATTGGTGACAGTAATATAAATTATTAATCAGTTTTCATCAGGGTGAGTACCCTCACCATATTTCACGATTCTATGTACATTTGCTTGCGGACATAGTAAAGAAAACCATATGGTTATGGTCCAAGTGCAGATTTGTAACATAAGCTAGTACAAGAAAACGAACAATACAAGGAATAACAAAAACAACACCACCACTACCACTACTAGTATCAAACTTTATTTATATGCAGATGATACACATATTTATCAAGATCGCATTGCAACATCTTTTAGCACTGTATATGAAGTATTTCCAAAGCGTACCAAAGGTCAAGATTAAAAGTCAATACTGAAGAGAAAAAAACAAGGGTGACTTAATCTGAGTTATTTTTAGCAGCATCAGATGTCACAATCTGTCAGTTAGGGTATATTGGGATTGATGAAATTTAATTATTTATTTAATTATTTATTTATTTAGTTATTTATTTATCGTATTTATTTATTTATTTACATTATGTATTTACTTTAAATGGGAGGGGGTATTTTTATATCTAGTTTATGATATTTAAAAACTGAATTCAGAGGAAGTAACACACAGAAGAATATGTATTGATGCGTTGGAACATGGGAAAATTCCTTATTTAGGAACTACTACAGCAAAATAAAGTAATATCAAAATGTACGCATTGATTTCAATCTATACCATATACACGACATGCTCCCATTATAACATGGAAATTAAGAGAAAAATATTTGGAATTCTGCTTAAAACCAAATCTATAGACATGTTGTGTTTTTAGCTATATCGGCAAGGTGGTTTAAAATTGTCGTTACTTAATTATTTATTATAGCATTAAAATATCATTGTCTGGAAAAGTGATACAAGCAGCACACATATGGATTTATCTGCAAACATTGACTTCTAAAAGCGACGTTACAACTCTAATTATTAGTAATGTGAGTGTTTATCTTTACTTCCTTGCAAGTCCGCAAATATGAATGGTTCGACGTATAATCAATGTCGCCAAGCCTAAAACTAAGTACCGACAGAAGCCGTTTTTTTATTGGTTATATTAAGTCAGATTCAAATTCCAGCCAATAAGATTTATGTATTCCATTAAAACAAAAAACTTGTGTAATGTTGTTAAATAGTATCTTGATTAGCAAAAATGACGAATTAACTAATATTACATATCATTTGGTAACATTTAGTGACATTCCAAGATCCTGTTAATGAATCAGAAGTTTAGAAATCTTTGAAAATTGGGTCCATTATCGTTCGCCAAACATATTAGCGATCATAAAGTCACATCCTTAAGTATGTACATCGATTATGCTATAATGCATTCTCTTGAAAGGGAAGTCTGGTTGCGTAAATAGAGATAATAAAATCTCTGTATCAATAGCTAAGAAATCAAAGCCAGAGAGACATCATTAATTCCTGCAGTACAGCCAACGACGTCTGAGCTAGCTTTAATTATGTAATTAATCGATTTTCAGAAAAAGTGTATTCCATCTCAAACAATACCTGACCTGGTTCCAAATGTGATCTGACCTGAACCTGAAACTTGCGATTATACTAAGGTAGACGACAGAGAAACTCCACAAATCTAAGAAACCACATTATTTACTAGGGTACAAAGTACATAAAAGCAAATTATTTCAAAATGTATCGAAATAAAATTTTAATATTAATTTACTTTCAGTTGTCAGCAAGCTATTAATCGGACTCAAGTACTGACGGACTGTAATAAAATCCATAATTAAAGATGGTAATGTCTCATCGAATATTACCTCTACTTCAAACAAAGGACGTCAAACTATTATAAGGTAATCAAGCAGGATGAATAGTTGTATAAATATACAAAAGACTGGTATACATAGCGAGGTAAATACTGGAGAGACTTACAAGACTTTGATAAAGTATTTGATGGCTGAGACGCTGCCGATAACGCAAGACAACTTGATGAAGGCTGCCTACAAGCATGGACTTAAAGAAAGCTTTATGAAGCGGATTAAAGACGACTTGCATTTGGTAAAAGTTTACCACGAGATACTGTGCGAAGAGGAAATGGGCAAGCCAGAAGAGGACTTGCAGATATTTATTGATTGCGCTAACACAGAGACGAAGAAGATGCGCCGCATATGCCGAGAGAACGAGAACGTGACGACAGAAAACGAAATGTTCCGAGGCCTGTTTCCCGAACAGAGAGCTACGTTTGTGCGAGTATTACAGAACTTGCCTCTTGTACACGAACGAAAATTCCAGGATAATTTTTCAGAGCTGGTATTTTGGGGAGATGCGAAGACAGGCAAGAGCATGTATGCTGACTTAAACTGCAAAGTAAAGCAAGTGGCGAACGATGCGAACGGAGTTTGCCGATTTGCGCCTAAGGATAGAGAGAACTTGATACTGTTGAGCGACTGGAAGAACGATGACTTGGCTAAAGTGAGTAACCAAGCGACGCTGCGTAACGGAGCACATGGCAACAAGTTTACCACAAAGACTTTTGGCGAAACGCTGACTGCGAGAGCTTACTGGCTGATAACGATGAACGAGCGGCCTTACTGGATAGAGAAGAATGCGAGAGATATAATGACGGAAAACGAAGAGTGGAGACGAATGAGTGACGAAGAGTTTAAACTACAAAAGGAGCCGCTGCTAAGGAGATACATAGCGCTGAAATTTACAGAGCGAGTGCCGACTTACGACAGGGTGATACCGCATTTTGATGGGAACAAACTGGTGTACAAGTACATTGTGCTGGATACCTTGTACAAGATTAAAGAGCTACTGAGACAAAAGTTGAGCCCGCTGGCGAGAAATGCTTTACAGAACTGCTACGAGAAGCTGATTGAGCGTAATCAAGAGCTACATTTAAAGAATTACCGAATATCGGCAAGGAAGAATGATCTGCATATAAATGAAAGTGATAGAACTCAGACAGTTAAAGTTGACAATACGTATTGAAATATTGATCATCACTACAATGCAATACATCGTTTACTTGGAGCAACATCAGCAATACTCTCTGGAGCATACCAGCCTCGCCATTTTGTAAAACCCAATATCACATGGATTTAATGTGTCACTCCAGTCAAAGAAGTCCTCGAAAAGTAAACGCTAGCTAACGTATTACCATTCCTCAAAAAAGGGATATAAGCATAACTGCATTGTCAGTAAGCTATTCAAAATAATGTACTTAAAACATTTATATTTTTTTAAATCGACTTTTGATATAAATATCAATCATGTTTACCTCCTATTTCATGTCATATACATGTTTATAATTAAATTTTAAATATCTTTAAGATTTATCATACACTTTCATTAATTATTTTCAATGATCTTTCTATAACTGTTGATGTAGACTGGCCTATGAAATTATTGTTAAAGTTTGAAGCTTAAGATTATTGGATATCAAGAAGATAATATTGCAATTAGATTCCAGAAATTATTTTTTGCAATGATTATTCAAATGTTGTTCAAACAAGAGCTGGTGTCGTCCAGAGATCAGTTCCGGGTTAATTATCAGTATAATTATCGGTACAAGGTTACTACACCGATCCCTGGACTACGGCAATCCTGTTTTATCCATCTTTGATAAGAATGTATATTGCATCTAAACTGGGATCTGTGCTATGTACCTGATATTGAATTATGTGGAGAGAAAAGTAGATTTTGTTACATCGTGTCATGATATGGGAGTCAATTCACATCATATGAATTTATGTGAAATCATATTGACTAAATTATTTATGTTTAACAACAGGCCTCTTATTTATACTTGAAGTATTTTATATATGACGATAAACTATGTGTGATCTAATTAACAGTTACTTTTATTTCATGATTTTGCGACAACTAAATATCGCAGTTTCAATTATATTCATCATTTTTGCTTCTTTCAAAATCTATAAACTTTCGTCAGCCACTGGCGGCCTGAGGTAACTAATAGGTTCAGAAAGTATAGAGAGAAATCATCCAAAATATTTACGGTACACTGAATACGGGTTTTGGGGTTGAATTTAATGAAAAATATGGAGTTGTATTCTATCATTTTTCAAATTTATGATTTAACCAACTTGATTTCATCACAATAATTCCTGCAATGAGTGCTAAGTCTTTCCACACAATTTTGTATTCAGAAAGATAATAAGAGCGTAATATACCCCATATCGATATATAAGGCTGCTAAAATATGACAGGATATCGTTTGAAGTAAGATGTACTTATTTCACTATAATTCCTAATTTGTCTTTTACATGATGATTTCGGCGTGCATCCCTTAGACTGACATGGCAATTTTGGCGTGCATCCCTTAGACTGATAATTACATCTTACTTGAAATATCAATAGTTTGCACTATAGACAGTAACCTATCTGAAGACAAGCGCATCAATATGCAAAGTGGCACGCAAAAGGAGGTCTTCTATCTTTATCATTTGTAAATAAACTTGTCGATGAGCGTCAACAAGTTGATTTGATTCTATCATCTGGACAACTAAAATGCTCGTAGTCTAATACATAAATCAACATACGCAAAAACGTCATAGTGGTGTCATGTACAAGTAACATTTCCTCAGTAAACACGAACTTCTAAAACACGTAACAAGTGATGTTGGACTTAATAATCAATAAAGAGGTGGCTGATAGAGTTTGTGGTATGATTTGCGATGCATTTAGAGAAATATCTAGCACTATTAACGATACGTAACATAAAAGGTTTGCTAATATATTCAAAATTGCCAGGCGAAATTACCACTTTGCACGAATATTGCACCGATCAATACAACCATCAGTACGGAACTGAACTAAATCAATTAATACGACGAAATATAAAATGCGTCAGTCCAGTATCAAACGAAAGAAATATTACCGATTAATTAAAAAGGGTTTCTACGTTAGACCCAAAATAATGGTGGTAAGTACTTAATAACATTGGATAAAAGAAAACTACCCTGGACATGTGAATTTTGATTTCTTTTATAAATTAATTAAAGATCTTAATCAGGCCTTTGATACAAATGAAAGTGACAATTTTGATGCGACATTAACCATTCAGTCAATAGAAAGTCAACTGATACCCTAATAAGAGCTTATGAACGGCAAATACACGATATATAATATAATTTTCAAAATGATTTGTTTTGCTGTAGATCATTGCATGTTTTTCATATCGAAAACGTTTATTGTTACAAGTGTCATCATTCCTCATGACAAGATGGTTTGGATGCGGTATGTTAAGTAAACAAGGTAAGAATCGAATGTGGATTAATACTCATTGTGATGTAAAATGGAACACGTTGACATGCTAAAAGATAAGCATAAGAACTTCTTTGATTACAGCATCATCACCTGTCTAATATAATGCAAAGTATCTCTTCATTCTATACACTATTTTCACCATTTGTGCTATTGAATCATCCAGCAAAACACATATGAACAGATATCAGCTAATCTTTATCCAACCTGTGTGTGAAGAATGCATTCAGTACAAGAAAGACTTAAATCAGAGAAGCATCATATGTGGCAAGTTTAATCTACGTAATTATTCCATGCAAATATGACCAGCATATAACCTTATCATATAACCATATCTCTTGCTGTTATGTGTATATAAATTAATTGTATGTGTGTCAGATTTAAAATTTTATTTTATTCCATTACATGCTGTTTTAATGTAACATTATTTACTGGACTTGACCTTGTCCAGAATTGAGTAAATGAAAGATTGTATCTAGTTGCTGACCTTGTTCCAAAATCAGTGACAGTTTTGGTAAACAACTGGTTTTTTTATCTTTATCAAAGTAAGAATCATTGAGTTAAAGTCATATGACCAGCATAGAACCTTACCATATGGCCATATCTCGTGCGACGAGGAAAACTGCGTAGAAAAACAACCTTTACTCTTGATCTACATGTATAAACTTCTTCGATTGCTGCATCATTAATTGTCTCACAATCATCAACAATTGGTCATACTACAGAAGACTTTAAAGATAGGTCACCATCAGAGGCCCTGGTGATAAATGGATAATGTTAGAAATAGTCATAGATTTATTCCAAGGTACAAATGCGCTCGTTACATTTACCCTAGAAGACACAAGGGAGAAGGCTACACGTCTAACCAGGCTAATATTTAGTGAAAGACACCTTGAAAATAGTGTGGGTTTTTTTCATTATCGTGTAAAATTTTAATCAATTTATCAAGTAATAATGACAATATTAGGTTTCCTGCTGTCTTCTATGCAAAAGGCACGAAAGCAATGGAAATACTGTGGTACCATCGGAGATGAAGGAAAACATATTTGCAAAGATAAACCAGAGTAAGAGAATAAAAGAAACACATTATTGATGATGAGACTTCATTATCTGTTTGATTATAAAGTTACCACTGATTTTTCAAGCTTTTCTACCAGTGCTTTGTGTGTTTACACTTCTGAGCGTGTAGATTTCTCCTTATGTCCAGGATTTACTTCCACGTTTCGGAAGTTCTAATAGAGTACGAATATGTGATAGCAATATTTTAGATTGGGTAGGATTGTTAAAAAATAGCAACGGGTAAGTTATTTATGCCATCAACAGGCATCTAAAAATATCATATTTATTGTCACATTAAATAAATAATGCTTTTGCATTATCGCTGAACTTCATACCTTGATAACTTATATTTTGGCTACATAGACAATTTATACACATCTATAGTTTTAGACTCTTCTTGATCGCCAATTACTTCTGTGTCTGTCCGAAAAGTTTGGAGTTTAGATCTCAATCAACACATATCCTGAAAACTTATGCAGTTTAATTAGTCTTCAAATAATCCTGGAAGATTCTTGCTTACCAAAAGCAGTCTTTATATTTTAGGTAATTATCTTGTATTATAAATATGCATACTTATCAATATGTAATAGTTAGGCTTTATCTGTAATTAAGTTTGTCATTTCGAGAATATTTGTTTCTTGTATTGTTTTACATTGTGTCATCATCATCATCATCATCATCATCATCATCATCAGTCTCATGACCTAGTGTGGTCGTTGAGGCACTGTGCTGCTGAACATCTGACCAGTTCCCTCCACTTGTCTCGATCATGTGCCAATACCTGTGTCTCCGCAAAACTTTTCCTGGTCCATTCTGTGATGTTGTCAGTCCACTTTTTTCTCTGTCTACCTCTCCTTCTGCCACCCTGGACGCTGCCCTGCAGGACTGTTGCGCATAGACTGTTGGCTCTAGTAACATGGCCATACCATTTAAGCTTTCTCTTTTTGACGGTGGTGAGCAGGTCCTCATATTGGCCCACTTCGCACCTGATGCTGTTACGCACTTCTTCATTTGTGATGTGGTCCATGTAAGAGATGCCAAGGATGGCTCTGTAGCATCTCATTTCAAGTGACTGGATTCTTCGTTGTAATTCTGCTGTCAGGGTCCAGGCCTCACATGAGTACAAAAAGATTGAGATGACTAGAGCTCGCAATAGTCTGATTTTAGTTTTCAGACAGATATTCTTGTCTCTCCAGATGGGTCTTAGCTTTGACATAGCTGCCATTGTTTGTGCAGCTCTTGACAAAATTTCTGCTCTTGATCCCTCTTCAGTGATTATGGAACCAAGATATTTGAACTGGCTCACTGTTTCCAATTCATGTCCTCTGACTTCGATCTTGGCTGCGATTTGTTTGCCACTATTTGTCATCAGTTTTGTCTTCTCAGCGCTTATCTCCATGTCAAATCTGGAAGATGTTTCATCCAGGTTCCTCACTAAGGTGGCCAGCTCGTCTTCACTGCCTGCCAGTCCATCAATGTATCTGCAAAGCGGAGGTTGGTGATGTTACGCCCTCCAATGCTGACTGTCCCACAGTGGTTTTCCAGGGCTTCGCTCATGATGCGCTCTAAGTAGATGTTGAAAAGCGTGGGTGACAGGAGACAGCCTTGACGCACTCCCACTGTTGTCTGGAACCAGTCCCCCACAGTACCTTGGGCAATTACTGCACTGGTAGCCTTGGCTTACAGCTGCTTGATGGTATTGATTAACTTTTGACCCATGTTATACTTCTTCATTGTTGCCCACAATGCCTCATGCCACACTCTGTCAAAGGCCTTTTTGAAATTGACGAACACATGATAGATGTCTTGTTGGTGTTGAGAGTACTTTTCGCACAGAACCCTGAGATTGAATATTTGTTCTGTTGTGCTTCTTCCACTCCGGAACCCGGCCGGTTCTTCAGCGATTATTTCTTCTGTTTGTGGTTTCAGTCTGTTCAAGATGATCTTCTGCATTACCTTACTAGCATGGCTGATCAAACTGATAGTTCTGTAATTTTGGCATAGCTGGAGATTGCCTTTTTTGGGAAGTGTTATAATCAGTGACTGGGTCCATTGTGTTGGCCATTCACCTGTCTGCCAGATCTTGTTGCAGATTTTTGTTAGTAGCTCTTTCACTGATTCTCCCCCATTCTTGATAAGTTCAGCTGGGATGTTGTCTACTCCAGCTGCCTTCCCATTCTTCAGTGCTCTTATTGCTGACTCCACCTCTTCTTTGAGAATGGGGAAGTCATCATCATTTGTGGAGTTTGGAACTTCAAGCACCTCTGGGTCTCCTGTGGACTGATGGTTGTAGAGTTCTTTGCAATACTCAGTCCATCTTTCTGCAATATCACTCGCTTCTGTGAGGCATTTTCCATTTTTGTCTTGAATGGTAATGACTCTTGGTTGTTTCTGTCTGGTGAGGTCTTTCACAATTTCGAATGCCTTTTTGCTGTTATTCTTTATCAGACTGTTCTCCATTTCTGTGCACTTTTGTCCAATCCAATTTTCTTTTGCTTTGCTCAAGTTTTTTCTGATATTCTTGTTTATTTCTCGGTACTTCAATGCCCCTGTTGTGTGTCTGGTGCTTTTTAGTTCTCTTCGGGCATCACACAACTTCAGAATCTCTTCTGTAACCCAGGGTTTTTTCGTCGGTCGATGGAGGCCAATGATGTCCTTGGCAGTTGCTGTTATGACTGTGTTGAAGGTGTCTGTCATCTCATTGACATCATCATCCATCCCAAGTAGTGGAGCAAATTTTCCTCTAATTGTGGCTTGGAATGACTTGCAGATGTTAGGGTCCTTCAGTTGTTCAAGGTTGAATTTGAGCCTGATGTTCTTTGGCTTGTTAATTTTCTTCAGCCTCACTCGGAAGTTCATAATCACGAGGTCGTGATCACTCCCAACATCAGCACCTGGGAATGTCTTTGTTTTTGCTCTATTGATGCCAGATCGGTAAGGGTTTTGAATCAGTATGTAGTCGATCTGGTTGTGATGGGTTCCATTTGGTGAGTGCCATGTCCAGCATCGTGAAGCTTTATGTTGTCCCAGGGTGTTGGCTAGTACCAAGTTGTTGTAGCTTGCGAACTCGAGCATCCGTCTCCCTCTTTCATTGGTAAGCTCATTGCAAGAAGGTCCACAATGTACTCCCCAGTCTTTTAGAGCATCTTTGCCAACTTTGGCATTCCAGTCTCCTTGGACAATGAGGATATCTTTCTTACCGACCATGTTTAGAATACCCTGTAGTTTGTTGTAAAACTCCTCTATTTCTTCATCATCATGATCGGTAGTTGGAGCATAGACTTGGATAATTGTGATGCTAAAGGGAGATGCTTTCAATCGAATGGAAATGATTCTGCTACATATGGGGCAGCATTCGAGCACAGATCCCTTGATGGCTTTGTTTACAAGGAAGCCTACTCCATTTATGGACTTGTCACACTCCCCACTATAGTATAATATATGCCCATCTTCGGTTTGGTGTTCTCCTAGGGATTTCCATCTAACTTCACAGAGTCCCAGAATGTGCCATGTGTAGTGTTCCAGCTCATGGGTCAACTCTTGGAGTCTTCCTATTTGCGCCAGAGTTCTAATGTTCCAGGTGGCGATGGCAATGTTATCTCTCGCTCTGATTGTATGTATAGTACCAGTAGCACACTTGTCACCTCCGTCCTGGTGGACAACGGCAGGCGCGGTCCTTGTTGACCCAGGCGACGACCGATCCGGTATTGTAAGCTCAGATTTGTCCAGCATTATCAGTGTGTCTTGGGCAAAAGTCGTCTGGCGGAGCACATCCCTCTCCAGACCAAGGAGTTGCCAGAAGGGAATGTAGTACATCGTCCAGCTGCCTTAGGGTCTCCACTCCGGATTTTCTTTTAGGGTTTACTCCCTTAACCTTTGGCTAACCAAAGCCGACCTGCAAGGCAGCAGGAGACTCGTGGATGGGTGGGTGCGTCCATTTCCCGAGCAGATAAAGCATCTGCCACATCCCATCTTTTGACTTAAGAAACAGCATTAAACTCAAAGGTCAACCTTAAACCTCAAACATATGTTAAAAAAGGTTTAATATTCAAATTGTTAATATGCTTCTAGAGGGCAAATTTTATACATGTTCGCAAACTAACGCCATTTTTTCATGTGTATATTAGATGGGCGTGGTATTAACCTCGGTATTTGTCGCTGGTGATACGTACTATGTTACTTTACTTTTCACTCCACCGATGCTTCAGCAGTTTCCAGCAGCAATTAATGTATGGAAATTCCTAAGTAATCTTGTTATATTTTAACGATATAATCGTTGCAGTTTTTTGACAGAATAGTTTTATTATTTGCCACAAATTAATTTAAAATTTATATAAATATATTTATGAACCTTTCATGACACGTTTGACATCATGGCAGACGAAAGTGGGATATTGTGAAAGATGTTCGGGCCAAGTGTTTCAAGTGTATCTCATAAGTCATGTACTACTACAAATAATATAACGATTAATAATAATAATAATAATAATAATAATAATAATAATAATAATAATAATAAAAATTATAATGATTATCATTATCATTATTATTATTATTAGTATTGCTGACCTTATTGTTGGCATTAGAAGGTTAGGTACAACAACAAAAAAATCACCAAATTGAAACTAGTCTAAAGTATGTATTTTAGGCGACATTCGTGTATACATATAATGTATGAAATTAGTGAGGTATATATAATCCATTAGTGAGGTATATATAATGCATGAAATTAGTCAGGTATATTTAATGCATGAAATTAGGTATATATAATGCATGAAACTGGTCAGGTATATTTAAGAATGAAATTAATCAGGTATATATAATGCATGAAATTAGTCATGTATATTTAATGTATGAAATTAGTCAGGTATATATAATGCATGAAATTAGTCATGTTTATTTAATGTATGAAATTAGTCAGGTATATTTATTGCATGAAATTAGTCAGATATATATAATGCATGAAATTAGGTATATTTAATGCATGAAATTAGTCATGTATATTTAATGCATGATATTAGTCTTGTATATTAATGCATGAAATTAGTCTTGTATATTAATGCATGAAATTAGCCATGTATGTATAATGCATGAAATTAGTCAGGTATCTATAATGCATGAAATTAGTCAGGTACATTTAATGCATGAAATTAGTCAGGTATATTTAATGCATGAAACTGGTCAGGACTATTTAATGCATGAAATTAGTCAGGTATATTTAATGCATGAAACTATCAGGTAAATATAATGCATGAAATTAAATGTTTAAATTTGGATTTTTTTCGACCATAATGTGTTTTCCAGTCTCATAGTAGAATGTGCTTCAACAACTCCGGAAGTTACGAACTAGACATATGGAAATGCCTAACGTTAAGGACATCCGGAATATGTCCAGAAATATATTTATAAGAGGTAATTTAAAAAGTGTGTCTGTTTATATATAAACAATGAACATACTCCATACCATAATACTGCTAATAAACTTTGCCAAGACAGCTTCAATATGTTTTATTTTATATTAATTTATGCAATATCTAGTGGTTTTCTTGAAGTAACCTTAACATTAAAAAACATATAAACACAAAAAAACAACTAGATCTGCATCATGCTGTAGACATTTAACCTTCATCTGACCTCAGTGTTGACATTACCCGGCAACTGAGACCATATTTCAAATTAACAAGGCATGGATGATACGCGCGCGACTATTCTTCCCAATCAGTAGTTAAGTGGGGCGATTCAGCGTCAAGGGGAATTAGCATTAAAAACAGGGTCCCGGCACTTTGGCGTCTATGGAAATTTAACATGGGGAAAATTGTCCCGGCACTTTGGCGTCAAGGGGAAATTAGCATTACAGAAGGTCTTGGGCTTGTTGTGCGTCAACGGGAATTGAACATGGGAATAAATCGTGGGACTGTCTAGGGACAACACACACACACACACACACACACACACACACACACACACACACATATATATATATATATATATATATATATATATATATATATATATATATATATATATATATATATATATATAATAAAAATTTGGGGGTAGGCAATTGAAAGTCGATCTCTTTTCGAGAGATGTGGGTGGCCCTGAAAAGGGCCTTTGGGTTTCTTCTTCTAACTCCTCCACTTCTTCCACCAAGTTCTCACTTTTTTCATTATTCCTTTCTTCTTCTTCTTCTTCTCCTCCTCTGTTATCCAGTCAGGATGACCCATTTCTCTGAATTTCTGTTGGATCTTCATCCAGTTGTTATTCAATCTTTCAAACTCTGATTTCTTCTTCTTATTCTCTTCTTCCTTTCTCTCTTTGCTCCATTGTTCTTTTATCTTCATCACTTCTACTTTCATTACCTCTCTAATTAGTTCTTCTGCTTTTATCAACTGATTACAACCCCACTTTACGTACCACCAGTCAGTCCAATGAAAGCTATTTTCTAGGAAGCTCCTAACTTCTATGACATGATCCAAGGCTTTCTTTAAAGTACCTACTCTCACGTAAGGTGGGTCAATGAATCCTCTGATTCTTTCTACTTCTTCCTCAATCATTCCCCCTATTTGATCTTTTGCTACTCCAAGACTTTTCACATTGTTCAGGCTACCTTCAAATCTTCCTTAGTTATTCAATCTTTCTACTACATAAGTCCCATTCATGATCCAAAAATAGCTATCTCTCAGATTGTTGAACAATTTTGTCACCTCCATCTTCGTTTTGATTATTCCTTAGAATGGTTGGAACATGAAACTTTGTGGGTTCTTATAGTTAAAGCGCGGACGTGAAGGAAAACATCCCCCTAAGACATAACATTGATATTACTTAGATCATTACTTAAAACGCACCGACGTGAAGGAAAACATCCCCTACTTTTCTCATTTCATATGATCTACTATCCACATACGTGAAGCAGCAATAAACTAACCCCAAATCTACTATCCACACACGCAAAGCATTAAAATGAAATCCTAATCTACTATCACACAAACCAACTTAAGCTCTTACATAACCCAATAATCTACTATCCACACAAACCTACGTGATCGCGTACAAACAAACACACACACACACACACACAAATAAAAAAGATTCAGTGTTTATAATCACACTACTCTATATAAACACAAATTGGCAAATCGATTACTATTTCTTTTCTAAAGGTTTGGGAAGCCCTGAAAAGGGCTGTTTGTTTTTGAACTCCATGGCACCTGGTTAATAATGGCACCTTCCAGGCCTGGCACCACACACACATCTTCTTCCCCAGTCTCTTTTCAATCTTTTTTGGGGGAGAGCAGAGGCGGGATAAGTGGCATCAGAATCCCAATCTTCTGTCTCTGGGATTCTGAAATTTCCTCTCTCCTTTTCTCCCTCTTCTTTCTTTCTGCTCTCCTCCTCTTCTTTGTTTCTTCTCTCCTCCTCTTTCATTCTTCCCTCTTCTACTATGGCCTCTGCAGCCAGCTCATTCACTATACGCCTGGCATATTCCAGGTGTACATGAAGTTCAAGCAGTTTTGCTAGTCTGGTGTTCATTTTCTTGATCAATCAACAAAGGTAGCTAGACTGCCGAGCGATTTTCAATTTATCTAGAGCGATCTTTTAGTTTCTAAGAATGCGACGTCCTCTGATGATAGACTTTCTGACGATAGGTCTGCTTCTTCGGAAAGAGAAGAACTCTTTGGTGTCGATACGACAATCGACAAAGCCTCTGTCAGGTTCAGGTTCCTGCTGCTGCTGTTGTTGCTGTTGCTGCTCTCTCTGCTGTTTCTGAACTCTGTACTTCTCTGTCCATTCTTCTTTCTCCCTGTTCACTTCTTCTCTGAAGAGCTCTTCTATCAGGTCTTCAGTGACTTTTAACATTCTCACATTCTCTATCTCTTCTGCCTTTGGTACCAGACTGTGTCTGACCCTATGCAAATTCACGTAGGCTTCGTTTAGCTTAGCTAGTTTCGAGCACATCTTCGCAGGAGGATGAGTCGACAATGGATGGTTAGACTGGAGGCTACCCCGGCTTTAAAGTCATAGCGCGGACGTGAAGGAAAACATCCCTCCACGGTTTTCGAGCCGCAACGTTCAATGAGTGCCATGATCGGGATAGTAAGAAGTCAAAGAGCATGAATCAAGATTCCTATAGCCAAACAAAAGCCAAAGGCATTTTTTTTGTCAAAACAGAACATTTTTTTATTCAAAATCACTTACCACTAACAAACAACTGTAACATTTATAACAATAATCCAACAATATAACATCAAACATTGTTTTCAAATCACAAACATTTTTTTCAATTCACACTCTACTTTAAACAGGGCTGACAACGTTATGAATGAAATTGTGATTTCCACTGTTGGAAGTCATTAGGCCATTGATGGACACTACGTTTCCTAGCTTGAGACAAAAGATAAGCATAATGGTCACAAAACCATTGATCTACTTTCACATCGTTTCTAGAAGAAGAACGAAGATCAAAATGAGTCACTAAATGTTCTAAGGAATAGCCCAGGCTGCGATGATACAGAAAATACACACAATATTGTCCACACACCAAGGAATCTGTGCCTTGTAATTTCACATTATTGAATCGGGTGGTCTGAGCATTTCTTCTCATAAAGTCAATGATATCGTCTTCCAAAGGAGGCAATCCGTACGAATCGAAATATTCCACACATCCTTCTTGAGGAAAGTAGACGGCTACCCAGTGGGTTCCTGGGAGATGACTGTCGTCCGTGTTGATCACATAAGCTTGATGGTCTTGAGGTTTGCGATGAGGGAGTTCATCTTTAGCACAGACGACAGGATTCCAAGAAGCCGTGTACGAACTGTGGTTCAAAAGGTAATAAAGTTCCCAGGTATCCATTTTTTGTGTATTTTTTTTTTCTTCTTCACAGGTAATAATATGTCATCAATTCGATCCTGACTTTTTGCTTGAAAATGTCTGACAAATAACCGTTTTTTCGTTTCGTCTCCTCACTCTGATTCAGGAGAGCTTCGATACGATGGATCTCTTGAGTGGTTAATGGTGGACAAGAATGTTCACGCAAGTCTTTATACCACTGATGCAACATGACTTCGTCCGAGATGAGACTCCGAGCTTCGTCCATGTACTCGTCCGATTTTTCTTCTTGACTTAGCATCAGCCATTTATCGTGTTGAATTTGACTGGGATGATCGTTTTGACATCCATAGCAATTTTTCTTGATCAATTCCGTCATTTTTTCGACCAAGTGTTTGGCAAAACAGGAGACTAAATGGGCTTCTTGTTCTGGCCATCTTGACTTCATCATGATAACTTCTTCTTCTTCCACAGTCTAATCACATTCCATGTCTAAAGTTTCTCCACTAGGTAAAGAGGGATAACAGTCCTCCATGACTTCTAATAATCTAGAATGACTTCTCTCAAACTGTTGATTTCTACCGTATTATCAAATTCTGCATACAGTATGACGTTCACCGTCTCTGGTAGATTTGTAGTAAACTGAATTTCCACACGAATCTGGCCAGATTGTATAGGGTGGAAATGTCCCTAGTCGCTGCCTTGGTCTGGAGTGAAATCAAAAGCCCACAAAGCGTAGCCTCCTGCATAATTGTCGTGACTGGTGTTGGTTCCTAATTGTCTCGTGGCTTCGTATAGGGACAGTTACGATCTCAAGTAATTCTTCTTGTCAAAGTTAGGTTCGAAAGGTCGGGTACACAAGGTCTTGCCGTCGCAACTGACTTCGATCTTGGACACATTAAAGTGTTCAAAGTGAAAAGCATTTTTAGCCAAAGCTCCGTTGAAGGCTGCATTCTCGACGATACCAATGATCAAACGTTTGGGTAAGTGTCCTTAGAACAGATGATCTTCGATCATCGATCGTTGCCCCGTAGGAATGGTGAAGGTTTTCACTTCCACGCGTCGTATCGGATACTTAGCGGTCGTTCTGCTCAACGTCTGACTGATGTCGTTTCCCACTTTAGGTAACACTTCCACGCGTCGTACGTAGAGCCTGCCTTCCTCGATGACAGTTTTGCAAGCAATAGTACCTATCAAATGGAAAGCGGCACTACTACGATTCAGTCTCAGGCGAACATTCACCTCATTCAGCAAATATTTCTCTTCCAACCACATGTCCAAATGCAAACGATCCATCAGTTCTAAACTCTGTCCGTCTTTGATTTTGTCTCTTCGTTCTACAAATCCCGCATTGCGTACTTTGCTTGCATTAATTTCGAAATCTTCAAACTGGCCTGCATCGTCAGCTTCCCATACCACACAGGCATTGAGATGAGTGTTCTTGGCGTCTATTCCGTATGTTAAGAGATTTTCCAGGTACGCTCGATAAGGGTAAGTAACCATGCTGCTGCTGACTAGTTTGTTCTTCAAGTACAAGTTCACTCCACTGAACAAGGAATGCATGAAATTGTTGACGGGTGCTATTACCTCATCACCATCTAGGGGCGAATTGTCCTCATCGACAACTTCGACTTTCAGGTACAAGTAACTGCTATTCAGATCGATGTAATCTTCGGGCTGTCCTTTGATTTCAAACTCGATGGGAGCTGAGGCTGTCAAAGAGGAGACGGGATGAAATTCCATCCACTGGGATTCTTGCATGGTAATCATGGTGGGGGGCATGGCAAACAGATCCAGTTCCCACTTGGAACAAGCGCAAGATTCTCGGTGCATCATTTTTCTCTTTCTCAATAATCGAAAACGTCTAAGTCTCGAACGGATCTTCTTTTCTTTGCCTTTCTAGCTTTAGACGTGTGAAGTCTGATGAAAGGGTGTTTTCTTCGTCGTCTCTTTCTGCCTTGTCCTTGCTGAATGCCTGACTCGGTAGCGTGCAGGGCATTTATAGGTGTTTCTCGTCGGCTCAAAAGGTCTTTACCCGTTTGCAGCAAGACATTTTGCCTGCCCTCATGAAGGCTTCTTTAGGATTTTGTTTGTCGATGATGACATTTTGGAGAAATTCTTTGCCTTGCGTCAGTGCCACATCTTTCAAGGCGTGCAATCCTCGTGTCACCATCGGTTTCAACACCGGGGCCACCGAACGAAAAGCCGATTTTAACATATCTCCTAAACCGTGTCCTCGCTGTCGAGCAACCCGTCGGTACATTGGATACATGACTTACGAATCGTGAGAGAACCGTTTTCGAAAATGGAGTTTCACCGTGACTTTTCCTTTGGTGAATGGAATATTTTATCCCAAATCTCCTTTTATAACAATGTTGACCATGTCCAAATACGACTTGCTGACAGGCAAATAGTGAGGATGTACAAATTCGCGGTTGACGTGATAAGTGTTTCCACCTTCCTCGTCAGCGACTGTGGCAGAATCCACTTTCAAAGGAATGACACGCAGTAACGGTACGGAGGTGTGTCCCATCACGTTATACTCCACCACATCGGAGTACACAAACATCAAATTCAGTCCTTGGTTCAGTTCTACCGGGCCACGAAATAACTTGCTAAAAGACTCGTTGTCGTAAATGATTGGTAATTTGTTTTTCTTGAGCATGACCATTCTCATGTCCATATCTCCGCCCAACATGTCAAACAATTCAGGACAAAATAAAATGGACACGATTTTACTCCCGTCAAATTTCATCAAGAAGCGACGAGCTGCTTTGTGGTATTCCATAGTGACACCTTTTTTGACACTTTCCAAAGCTTTCAGAAACACGACATTAAACCTGGAGGCTATAGTGCTCACCAAATGTTCACCACTAAAATAATAGCCTGGGGGAACGAACAAGTGATAGATGGTGTACTTTTGATTTTGTTTGCCAGGGATTTTGATGTTATATTTGCCATGGGTATCCAAGTACTGTTGCATTTGCTCGTCATAAACGTCCAAATCAAAGGAATTTTGATTGGGAAGGACATTGAGGACTTGTGTTGAGTGAATGATTTCAACTAAAGCCACTTCCCAATGGGCTTCGTGATCTAATGGGATGGCCTGAGGTAATTTGGCCGTGTAACAGCACAACGTGTTCTTGGGAAACACCTCCATGGAACTGTCACTGGGCAAGGTTAAGTAAAATTGGTTTTGGTGACTCATAATTCCAGAGTTCTGTGGCTGTCCGAGGGGATATTACTGGACGTCAGAGGCGTGTCTCCGCCCAAAATAGGGTTGTTGTTGTTGTTATTGGAGTGGTGACTGACACTGGCACTGGACACAAGGTTCCCGTTGTTCCCGTTCGAGGAGAATTTCAGGAAGGGATTGGGAAGCAAGTAACCGATGCAGCTGCTCAATAAAATGGCCCACAATTGTTTGTCTCCTTGTTCCAAACTTAAATTGGCGATGGCTGCCCCGATGACACAATACACCACGAAGATTTGGCAGAAAAAGACGATTTGCGTTTTAGGCACAAGTTCTCCACACCACACCCACAAAGGTTGTTTTTGTAAATCTTGCAGAGAAGAACTAGGGGAAGGAGTGGTCGACGTAGCTGCGTCTGTGTGAAAGGGCATGATGGCCACTTCTTTTTATAGTCGATGACTTGCGAAGCGTCGATCCAAGAATCAAAACTGGGTGGATATCCTTTCCAACGTACTTTGACTTCTTTGACACGTCGTTTGCCCACTTTACGGGTTCTGCGTTCGAGAATGCTTTCGATGTCGTACACGTCGTCTTCTTTTTTGGTGACACGTTGTAACTCGGACAAATAAAACGTTCCTTTGAGTACTTCTCCGTTCATGTCTTCCAATTTATAGACGGCAGGATGACGACCATGCACTCGTCCAGTGACACGAAACAATTCGGTCGTCCAGTTAGGTAAGTAACCTTTGTCGAAAGTGCGTTTGGTTTGGCCAATGCGCACCCAATTTCCTACGGCCAACACTTCACTTTTCTTGGGGGCAGCCCTCGTCGGGGACGTACCAAACAGTCGCTCAAACACCAACACTTCGTTCTCGGGAGTCACTTCTTGCGGGGCACGTCCAATGCTTCGATGGTAAGATTGGTTGTACGCTTTCACTAGGTGCGGTAAGATGTCGATGTACTTCAGAGTGTGGTGATGCGTAAAATATTTCCACATGCGTTCTTTCAAAGTGCGTTGAAAACGTTCCACGATGCTGGCTTTGGTTTCAGGATTCTCGGTGGTAAAAAAATGAATGTCACGTTTCTTTAATTCTTTTTGGAAAGCTTGGTTCAGAAATTCGGTACCTTTGTCCGTTTGCCATCGAAGAGGGTGACGACCGCTTTGTTTCAACACTCGTTGCAGGGCTCGCACTAACTCGCTGCTCGATTTGGAAATCAAGGGCACGACCCAGGCAAATTTGGAAAAGACGTCGATGACACAAAACAAATATTTGTAGCCACGATTGTAGCTGGCCAAATGAGAGACATCGGCTAAATCGGCTTGCCATTGATGACGGATGCCTTCCACTCGGGTGCGACTTCTGGAAAACTTGCGTCGAATCGGTTTGTGTAAAGTGTAGGTAGCTTGTTCTTGTAACCATCGTTGCACTTGAGGTAAACGGAGACCTTTCAGTCGAGTTTTGGCAGCACGATACAATTTTTGAACTCCTGCGTAACCTGCAGGATGGGAGGGATCGTAGTAAATGCTGGCTAACACTTTTTCCATTTGTTGGTTTGTGTGTTAATAAGGCACCCACTCTTCGAGGATGCTACTCTTTTTCTCTTGGGGTATTTTCTTGGATTGCAATGCTTTGTGTGTGCGACCGGCAATAGGTGTCGAAGAGGAGGATGTCAGAACAGGGGATATCGGTTCTTGTTTCACTTCTGCCTTCACCTTCTTTTTCTCTTCTGATGAAGAAGGGGTGGCCATCATCTTTTTAATCCATCCAATTCTGGAGGTAGGTGGTGTTGTTAACTTGCATACTTTTTCTGGTGGAGTTTGAAACCCTTCTTCTTCTTCTTCTCCTTTTTCTGTCTTGGTCACTGGTAGTGGTGGTACTGGTACTGGTGATGGTGCTGGACTTTTCATCAAGGTCTTAAAATCTTTCACAGTGGGAAGAGCTGTTTCGTCTGAGGCTTTCTGGTGAAAGAGTTGCAATCGTTGCAAGAGTTGAACGTACTTTTGCGATTTTTCTGTTTCGGACAAATCTTGGCGATCCATCAAGGACTGCAATTCCTGTTGTAACTGGGACAACTCGCTCAAATTTGGATTGGGAGGCAAATGCGGGGTGCGTTGTTCTTGCCAACGATGGTATTCCATCCATCGTTTGTAAGGCACTAAAGCTAGTTTTCGTCCTTCCATGGGGTTGTCAAGGGTCGATTCTGAGATCTTGGGACTTCAGAGGGCCTTTTATTCTTGCTCCCACCAGTCCTCCCAACATGGTTCCCAAGACTCCTTTCAGCAATGGGCCTAACAAGAGGGGTAAAATGCCTCCACGTTGGACCAACATCTTCTTTTGACGAATGGGAATTTTCTTTTGAACCATTTCTCGAAGAACGTGACGATGTTTGCCTAAGCATTGTTTCTGGTGTTTGGACAAAGGGATCGTGCCTTTCAAGACGTTCAAACAATATTCGCACACGGTATCGATGACCTCTTTGGAGGCTGATTGAATGAGTTTTTTCGGAGAGGTGGAGAACCTTTGGACAGGACAGATAACATGTCCCCATGTTTGACTAAACGAGGAGCCAGTCCTTTCCTTTTCTTTCCTTGGGGTTGCTTAGAAGAGGGATGTTTTCTGGAGGGTGACATCTTCAGGAGCACCAAAACACTGATACCCCTACTCGGTCACAGGCTTTTTTTATACTGGAACGCGTCGCCACTGGTTGTCTTTACGGCGTATCAACTTCAGGACAGTTCTTGCTTGGACAAATCGAGTAAAATTTGTAACATGCCCGATCTTTCTTGAACTTTGATTTTGGGAGAAGGTACTTTGTGAACAGCGGCCACTGCCACTAAATTGGAAGGTCCTGCCACTGGGGAAGTTCTTGGGGTTATCAACGGAGAAGTTCTTGGTGTGATCAACGTCTCCAAGTACTCTTCAGTTCTTGGTGACATCAACGGTGAAGTGAATGAACCTGAGGCTACCGGAGACGCGGTCACCGCCTTTGCAAGTCGTGGTTTGCGAGTGTAAGGTTGCGTCCTGGCCGAAGTGCCTCTCTTACGACTAGTTTTCTTCTGTGGGCTTTTCTTTTTCTGGCGACTTTTTCTCTGTTTCTTTTTCTGGGGGCTTCTTCTCTTTTCCCGGGGTGGTGACTGGTAAGAGGAGGGTCTCGCCACTGGAGAAGTTCTTGGAGACACGGGTCTCCTTGGGGACTTGGTCTTGACACCGTGGCTCTTGTTCTTCTTGGAGCTTCGTTTGACTTTTTTCTTGGGGAGAAGTTTGGGAGCATTAGGATCCCATCTTAAGAGGGAGCGAATGATGACCCCTCCTAGAGTACCGCTCCCTCCAGGTTTCAAAATGATTTGATTTTTGGTTTGAGTGTCGATGCGAGGATCGGCCAGTTGGGTCAAAGCGACTTTGTTTCGATCAAAAAAGCGTTTGGTTTGATCAGGAATCTGAATGATCCCTTGTAGTAATTGACGTGCTGTCACCGTGAACCATCGTAAGACTTCTTTGAGACTAGCTTCTAAGACACGAGCTCGTGTTTGTGGATTTTTTCTCGACTGATGCCATACAAGGCACGAATCAGTTTGACAGGGAGATGTTATTGAAGGGACGTCATGTTGGCGCTGTGTGAGACAGACGAAAAGGGTCTGAGGTTTTTATAGATTTTTTTTGTGGAATGAAGTTAAGTAGAGGACGGAGACGTGTACAGGACAGGCCCTCCGTCTTGGCACCAGTGGTGAAACAAGTGGGTACGAAATCGCAAATCCTCGGGGGTCGTAGGTTTCAAATCGACGAGTAAATAGGCGTGTGGAGTTTGAGTGGCATCGTCGTACGCCTGAGTCAGCCAAGGCGTTCCTAACTGTTTGGCTAAGACTTGCACTTGCGATTTATCTCGAGGGCTTTTAAACAAGACCACGTAATGCGCATTGAGACTGATGGTGCGATGGACTTTACCTTGTTGAAACAAATTTTGAGTGATGTAAACGACACTGGCATTACGGTGATGCCCTTTGCGCGTAAACCACAGTTTAATTTCTTCTTTGTCTTCTCCTAACATGTCGTCGAAAATGACCAAATGGGTTTGACGGGAGTCAGAGACGATGCCGTCGTCTTCTTTAGGAATGCCTTCCACAAACACGATGGAATCGCCTTGACTTTCTCGCAAGAGACTGTACGCCGATTGCCACTCTTTGTAACACCACACGATGCGTTGAGGTGGACGATCGATCAAATGATGTTTATGTTCGATCAAACGTTTGACGAATTCGGTTTTGCCTGAACCGCTAGGTCCAGCAATGAGCATGTTAAAGGGAACACGAAGATACAAAGCCTCTCAAATGGCACGATCTAAGTGTTCGTCGATGACTTTGACAGTAGAGGAAGAGGGAGCAGAGACAGCAGAAGTAACCATAGTGTCAGGAATGTCACTTGTGACACGAAAACAAACAGGACAAGAGTTTATATACTTTTTTCAGGACAAGTTTATTGAATGTTTTAAACATGAATACGAAAGACAAAAATACATAAAAGTACAACGATAAAAGGCACATGAAAATCATTAACGTGGAATAAAAACAAGTGTCTGTACAACATGTTTTGGGTAAAGTTCTGACCAGTTCTATAGGTGGTATGGTCACACAAGTCTCCTCCAGAAAGGGTCTTTCAGGCATGTCCACGACAGTCCTTCTGGGTGACGGCTTCTTCTGGCACCGTCACTAACGCAGGTTGAAAAAAGACTTTTTTCCTTGAACAACTTTCGTGCATACTGAGCCACTTCTTGGGTCCAAGCCTCAAACTCCCTTTCTTTCCAGGCACGGACATCTGTCCAATGGGGGTGTAAGTCACAAGCTACACACACATCGTCATACACGTCTTGGGTAGCTAAAAGTTGACGAATTTTTTTTTCCCGTAGAGGTCGAGAAGTATCCAGATGAAAACGCAAGGCTTTGAGCAAAAGGAGTCTTTCGTGACCATTTAAGGCCATTGGGGTGGTAAGTACTGATCGTAAAGAGCCCACAAAGAATCGGCTGGTAAACGAAATCCCAGAAAACAAGTCACTAAGACACACCACTTGTCGACCCAAATTGAATGGATACAGTTCTTGTAATAATCGATGGTAATGATCCATGGTTTGAATATGGTCATTGAGTTCCTTCCACGGAATCTGTTCAATTACATGTGACATAAGTCGTAGCATGACAGCCTGTTTTTATAGTCTCTTCGTTTCGGAAACAATACACGTACTTTCTAGTCAGAGATCTTCGTTCTCCAGTAGGGAATCTAAATCTTGCATACTGTAACCAAAACGTCAGAGTTTGTTTAGAAGTTTCCTCTTCCGCTAAGTAGATTCCACGAAAAATATGTTGGTAATCCTTTAATTTGTCTTCCTCAATGCGTTGCACTAATTGAATCTCTAAGTAACCAAAATGATGTACACGTGGATCATCGAGGCCCTGGAAGTATTGAACAAGGTCTGACCACTGAAACAATTTCTGACGAATCAGTTCTCTTATACCATTCACGTACCAGTGGTTAAAGTTCTGGTGACGTAAGGGATGCAACTGTTCTTTACGTTTGACTTGTATTTTGACCAGCTCTCGGTAAATGCGTTCTCATAACTCCACAGGCAAAGCACGAATGTTCTCTTGTAAAGTATCCATAAACAGATTATGGTAAGTTACTTCAATGTCTCGGTCCCACTAAGGGTAAGTAATGACAATTCGGTGACCATCGAGCATGTTCTACGTAGGCCGAATCTTGTGGTTCCCAGTGGTGAAGTGACACACCACAACTGAAGCACTTGACTTTATCTCCTTCGCCCAAGTAGAACAATCCGGCTCTGGCTAATTCTTCGGGGGTCGGTCCTCCCAGATACTTAGGCCATTTTCCTTTGAACGATTGAAGACGATTTTCAAAGTCGCAGTATTCCGACAAACGCACAGGGAACGAATATTCGTCTTTCACAGGTTCGTTTCGATGAGGGTTGGGTGACATGGACAGGAGTTTGCTCAGGGCTGGATGACATCCGTAGGGGGGTAGACATGAAGGTGAACATTCACCTTTAAAACGAAACCCAGTATAGTGTCCAAGAGGACGAGCGGCATCGGTTTCGCATCTCTCAGGTTTGGCACGCACAACATCACTGTCCATGATAGGGGCAGTGAAAACAAAGTTCCCACGATGCTTTACGGCATCGCTAAGGTCACAGCGTACAGCATCGTTCCCATCGCAAGGCTCACAATCGCATTCTACTTCCGAAGCCCCACACTTGAATTGTGTCTGTCTGAACTTGTTGTGTGTTTCTCTGAAAGTATGCATCTTGTTCGCTCGGTCTTGGTAGGTAGTCACAATGAACTATCGATCTTGACCATAGCCCCTTTTTATACTAGTCGCTATGCAGTTTCAAGCTTGTACATCGTTCCGTTTTTATGTTTTTTATGTCTAGTTTTGGAATGTACCGTCTCTAAGGTGCCGTCATCATTGTACCGTAGTGTCATGGGTGGAAAGGCCATAGAAAGGTAAGGACAGTGCGGAGACCATCGAGTATGTTCCGGAATAGCTGAATCTTTGTAGATACATAGATCCATTCGCAACTTCAGTCCGCAAGCGAAACACTGTACTTCGTATCCCAATCCTGACTCAGGTCCCAAGTAGACAAATCCTGTTCTAGCTAAAACATGCGAAGAAGGTAATCCTTCCTTTTCCGTAGGCCATTTCTGAAACGTGTCCAATCGACGGGCACAATCACAATAGTCAGGTAAGAAGACTGGAAAATGGTAGGGTTTGAACTTGGAGTTCTCATCGGGTTTCTCACTCGATTCTTGCTGTGGCGAAGTCATGCTTCTGGTGGGTGACTATCCTCTTACAACCAATGTTTTATACCGACGTGTCCATACGGTAAGGTGAAATGATTGATAGACTTTTTCCAAAGGTCGACTGACGATGTGGTGAGTGGGTAAACGTACAATCTTGTTGGGTTGATAGGTGGTCACTTTAAAGTGATGATCTTTTCCAGACTGCAAGACTTCTTTCAGTGCCCCAAAGTTGACCACTCGACTGGTACGATAATTCACTTTACACGTCGTGTGCACTTCTCCTTGCTTGTCCCGGTATTCGTAGCCGTAATTTTTAGGGCCACCACTGGCGAAACTTAGAATCTTGTCGTCGGGGTGCTCGTCTGTCCAAGCTACTAAAAGGTCTCCTTCGATGTCAGGCTGCTGTTGAGTCGGGTGATGGATGTAATACAACTGTCCGTGTCAAAGTACAGGACACGTTCCCCTAACATTTCTAAAGCTTCGTACAATTTTAAGCGAGCATGAGCTGCCACGTAAGCCGCAATGATGACATTTCCAAAGGGGTCGTATTGTACAAAGTCCAGATCTTCTTCGTAATTGACCAAGATCAAATCCTCACGAACGACGTCCACGTGTTTCATGTATTTGGTTTTGTCGTGAATCATCTGAAAGTAGCGGGAAGGTTCTGTCAAATATTCCGTCTTGGGTAAAAACAGTCGTTGTGCCATTTTACCCCACAAGCAATTTAACATCACTTTGGCAAATGATCGCCTGCCTTCATTTTTCTCGATGTGTTCTAAAGGGATACCTTCTTGTGCCCAGTACTTCTCTTTGAATGTCTTTTGGTCTTCCGGAGTGTGACACCAGGACGGATAGCCACTGGCTGCTTGCTTCAGTTTCAAAAAGGCATTCACGTAGTCGGCGAAAATGCCTTTCTGAGTGGGGTCACCCTTGTGATATTGTTGTGTCTTGGGAAAGTGACAAATTTCGTACACTTCTAACAGTTGATATCCCATGTCCAGAGCTTTGAACAATTCTACGCTGACCCACGTCCCCGTCAAGGCCCGTTCTTCCTGGGTGTGATGGCAAGGTTGATCTTGGTTGCACGTTTCTGCACAAGTACGGCACAAAGGAAACATCAGTTTGCCTTGGCAATGGTGATGTAACACGGGATGGTACAAGTCCGTGGGAGGCAAAACTTTACACTTGATCAGACCTTTGTATTGTCGAATGTTTTGCAGGTCGATGTGTTCCGTCAACAATTGTGGGTGCCCTATAGGAAAGCGCCAATATTTGCACACGTAGGGATACAGCGAACACACGTCCAAGTATTTCATTTCTTCTCCTTTCTCTTCGTCTGCTTGGTACAGCAAACAGGGGGCATTGGTCCTTCCTCCGTACAAACTATCCCTCGGGTTCAGCGGGTCCATGAACTGGTAACTTTCCACGAGGCGTTTAAACTCGGGATCGGTTTTCAAACGGTGATCGTACTCGTGTTCCCACATTTCCACCACTTGGAATCCTTCCTGTTCTAACTTTAGGCGCCGCTGACAAGTGTCCTGGTACAAGTCTTCCATGGTTCGTTGTAAAAACTGATTTTTAGTGCCACGGTCATGGTAACAGACGGGACATAAGTGAAATAAGCAACCGTTAAACTCGTATACGATCTTGGGGTTTTCTAAGTCCCAGCCATCGACCGAATGCGTTCAGATGGTCTTTTCACCTCCTCCGTTGCGGGCATGCTGAATCCATTTGTCTTCCTTGTCGCACAAGTAATGTAACCAGCGTAGGGCTTTGACCGAGTATTGACGTTTGACATAGTTGGTCGTTTGAGGACTGATGACAGCCACGGTGTTTTCAGGCATGAATCTTTGCCGGTACACTAAGGAACACGCTTTGGCAATGGTGCAAGCTTCTTTCAAAGGATCGACCCCTCCGTGTTCCATGAACAGTTCTCGAAATTTTCCACAGCATCGCCGTAAAATGTCCACATCGGAACGACAATACTTTAGCATCTCTTCCTGAAAGTCGAAAGGGTCGGAGGCGTGAGCCTGGTACCAAGAGTAGAAAGCTTCTCGTTGTTCGGTACGCATGTTGTCGGGGTCGTAATAGTGAGCCTCAGGCAAATGGGGTAGAACGGCGTGTTGATTGGCTTCCGTATTGAAAAAGTGTGGAAAGTACCCTTTAGCCATTTCTGTCATTCCAAACGTTTTAGGCATCCGACTCAAAGGCATAGCTAAGTAACTCATCGAATCTTTAAACTGCACTTGTCCCACTTGCATGAAAATGATTTTGGCTCCGTTCAAAGTGACTTTAGGACGTTCGGTGCCATGTTCCGTATAGTACCTCAAAAGAAACTGTCCATCGTATCCGGAGAAATTGTGAGCCATCACTGTGGCATGACGATGACAATCTCCGTAATGTTCGATGTCCTCTTGGCTCCACGTCTTGTCGATGGGGTCTAAGACCCATTGTGCAAAATCGGTTAGCGTGTTCGGTCCTCGAAAGATTTTTTCACGCCCTCCAGGAATCTTGCTGCAGTGAGGGCAATGACTGAAGATAGGTTCTTGAATGCACTTCTCGCACGCTCAATGAGCCACACAGAAATTAGGAATGTGAATGCCAGTCTCTTGCATGCATTAGAAATCGAAAAAGATGAAATTGCCTTTCTTCTTGTGACCGTCCTCTTTCTCTGGTTGGGGTTGGTATTTTTGCACGTAGCATTCGTGTTCCAAGTACACGATGTGGTGACAAATGTGATATTTTTTCTTTCCTGAACATACGTGTGCCTTGGCATTATTGGTACGTAGGCATTGTCCACACGTAGGGCACAATCTCAGCAGTTGACAAGCACATTTCTGCTGTGAACCTTGCGTCTTCAGATGTTGTTGGTAACAGGAAGGGCGGACAAACGTGCGCAGACAAGCAGGACAATGCACTGGTTCTTGCCCTTCGCTCAGACAGGGTGGAGAGGCCAAACATCCTGAGCATTTCGATCCGCAATGTTTGTGTTGCTCTCGATTTTTATAGCCATAGTCACATTTCTCACAGTAATAACTGTATCCCAGGAATGCAGTGATACTGGTAATGGTATCGAAATGGTCATCGTGATGATAAAGGTGAAAGTATTTTCCATCCTTAAAGTCTTTCCCTCGAAACAACAGAGGTCCGCGCACTTCTTGAGGGTGCACTTTCAAGGTGTAGAGTGGAGCTAGGACATCTTGCAATTTTTGCATTTCAGGAATGCCACAGGGTGTGTCTGGCTCGGTCGGATTGTTGAATAGTTTTCCAGGTTCTTTTCCATTCTACCGTGTCGTTCTTGTTGGCATAGGTTCGTCCCACCACGATGGCACGGGCTAAACACATCTGATCTTGAGGGTTGTGAATTTGGACGAGGCTGTCTTTGGTGCTGCGAAGCTTGTTCACCAATAACACCTTATTGCGTTGTCCGGTCCCTTGAGGAGGAGAGACGTGGGTCATGTCCAGTGTGGCTTTTCCATCGGTGATGTCAAACTGGTCATTGGATTGTTGTACGTGTTGAATCTTGTCCATGACTTTGGAAGTGGTCAATTCTGCAGGGCTGCTAAACTCGATCCAAACAGGGGATTTCAAACCGTCGTGTTGTATGGAAAGTCTCAAGCGATCGTCTTCTTTGGGTTGACATTGTCGCTTGAGTGTGGTGAGTAAAGAATCCCACACCCCGGTGATGAACACTTCTGCTTTCTCTAAGGGTACGTCGGACTTGAAATCTTTAAATTTCACCTTGTATTTGTAAGCCGTGGTTCTAAATTTTCTAGAGGAGCGCGTTTCCGTCTCTCGAATGGAATAGTAGTTTTCAGGGTTAACTAAGGGTGGTGAACTTTGTTTAGAGGGTTTGGATTCTGGTTCGCTCATGTCCTCTTCAAAATCACTGGCATGAATTTGTGCCAAGACTTCAGCTCTGGTACGAGGCGATAGATCACGTTTCTGCCTCTTACTTTCTTCTCTCTTCTCGAATGAATTGGATCGTTTCATCTTGATAGCAAAAAGTCAAATGACTAAAATTTAAACACCATGGACTAATTTATAGTCATGGCAGACCAGCGTATATAAAGGGTATGTGTCTTGTCCTTTCACTATTTATTTCACTCTCTAACCGAGCACAACGATGGAAGAGACTAGCCAAATCGAACGTTTCATCAGAGCTTTGCGAGGGGTCATTAGAAAATTTTATTCAGACCAGCCGACGGACTACTCTCCTTCCTTTCGAGATAAAAGTCAAGATACTTGCTATATCTGTCAGAAGAAATGGCATTGGTCTTCAGAGTGTCCAGACCGTCAAAAAAGAAGAAAAGGGTTTAGAAAAGACAAAAGTCAAGATACCTGTTATTATTGTCAAGAAAAAGGACATTGGTCTCCAGATTGCCCAAAAAAGAAACAAGAGGAGTCAGAAGAAGAGAGGGATTCTTCAGAGAAAGAAGAAGAGGAAGAAGAGGAGGAAGAAAGCAGACAGGTGAAGAAAAAGAAACAGGAGAAGAAAAGAAGAAGGGAAGAAAGTGAGGCGGAAGAAGAGGAAAAGACTGTGACGGTGAAGAAATTGAAAAAACAGAGAGAGTAAACAAAGAAACAGAAGAAGTCTATGAACTTTTTAGAGTGTTTGGTTGTGAATTGTGAATTGAATTGTAAATATTGATAAAATAATAAATTAATTATATAACGTAAGTGTCTTTGGGTTTTGATTTTAAAATAAGAACCTACACTCACGCACTCATACACAGACACGTACTATAGGGGTAAAATGGGTTGTTGTTTGTTTTTTTTTTGAGTTATTGGCAATTGAAAGTGTATCTCTTTTTTTGGTGTAGGGGTGAGTTTAAGCAATCAACTTTAACTGCCTTAAGCCTTTGTCACGGCCAAGGCCTACTTCTGATGATGATGATTGGGTTGAAATCACCAAGGGTGGTACGGTAGGCTTAGTCACAGGGTTGGCGTGTTTAGCTCGGGAAGGTCGTATTCTCTTCGGTCGTGATAAAGAAGTCTGATACATTTGTTTCAGACTTCTTAACTCCGCTAAAATGTCCAACAGTACCGTGACGGTTTGACTTTCACCCTCTTGTTTCTTTGCTGCTTCTTCTTGTTGTTTTTTTCTTATCTCTTCTTCTTGTTGCTGTTGCTGTAGGAGAAAAGCTAGTTCTGCTTCCTTTTGCCGCTGTATAAATTTCTCCAATTCTTCTTTCTGTCTCTGTCTAAAATTCTCTACGTGTGGTAATGAAGGTGACGAAGGTTCCGGAACAAATTCTTGCGAGGTAAGAAAATCCACAAAATCCCAATTCACCTCTTCTGAAAGTAAGTCCGGGTTCCCTTGTGTAGTCTCAACGGCTGGTGCACCCCAGTTAATCGTCTTCTGAGTTTCCGTCATGTTGAAAAAACTGTCGCATGGATTGACTACACACGGGCGCTAGCGAATCTATATAGACCACGTGACGTTACAGACTGCTCTCTTCCGATTGGACGTGGGCTGACTGAATTTTGTAACGCGTGTTTGGATTGGTCAATGAACTCAATCCGTTTCAATCCTTCCTCTACCTATAAATAAACGCAGTTCACTGCATTGATTCACCTGTTCTCGGCGCCTCAAGATGTGGACCACAGTCGAATCATCAACCCTTGTGTCTTCGATGATGTTCAGGACGGACATGCTAATGTATGTCCGATCCAACTGGACAGTTGTCCACAGGACAGACACCAGTCTGTGGATGCGAAGAGTCTATGTAGAACGTCAATGATGCCTCAAAAGAGTCCTGATTTACGGTCCTGCAGTCAGGCGCAGCCTAAGGACAAGAAGAAGACCAATGCGGTGTCCTTTATGTTAATGGATACATTAACATAAAACCCAAAGGCTCTTTTCAGGGCCACCCACATCTCTCGAAAAGAGATCGACTTTCAATTGCCTACCCCCAAATTTTTATTTTATATATGTGTGTGTGTGTGTGTGTGTGTGTGTGTGTGTGTGTGTTGTCCCTAGACAGTCCCACGATTTATTCCCATGTTCAATTCCCCTTGACGCTCAACAAGCCCAAGACCTTCTGTAATGCTAATTTCCCCTTGACGCCAAAGTGCCGGGACAATTTTCCCCATGTTAAATTTCCATAGACGCCAAAGTGCCGGGACCCTGTTTTTAATGCTAATTCCCCTTGACGCTGAATCTCCCCACTTAACTATTCCTATCTGGAGAGCACGGGCCCGCCTGTTCTTGAAGTATTTTTTTAGAACTCTGTATAAGACGAGACAGAGCGCCAAACGCACTTATCTTGGTTGAGGATTGCAAGAATTTCGGATGATGACAAGATACAAGTCCCAGTAGCAAGGATAGTATCAAGGTTGTATACCGATCGTATCTGGTACGACTCTTGACTGAAGTTATGTTTCTGAATTTCCTGTTTGAAGAGGTGAAAAGGCTTAATTCATTTTAGTACGAGTGGGATGGGAGTTTGCAAACGAATCCGAATCGCTGAGCAGGATCGGTGCTGGGAAACTAGACAGAATCACTGATCGGGATGAGTGTTTGAAAACGAGTCTAGCTCGTTGAACGGGACGAGTATTAGAAAGCGAGTCCTAATCATTAAGCTGGACGGGTTTTTTGCTGAAATGTTTTAGGTAATTATTGGCATTAGAAGTAATATTTAAGTATATAGTGAGCGAGCAAAGTGGTTTCATACTTATCTCAAATGCAAAGTAACCAATGCCTAAATGAATTTTCAAAGGTATTTGTAGATACATAATGCGTAAGCAATTGTTCATTTCTCACGCACCGATTATAATGTCAAATCTTGTTTGAACACAATACACGACTGTTAAGAAGTAAAACCATTTTATAATAAAGGGCCTTATAAATGTTTGTGTAAACGTCATATGCAGACTGGTTATATACTTTCAAAGGCACATAAATCTGAATGAAATAATGTTTGTTGTTTTAATCATGGCATGGAAGACAACTAAAACATATTAGCATGATGTATAACATACAAGCAATTGAAGTGTGATACCTTAATGACGCTGTATAGCATAAAGTAACTGAAGTGTGAGACTTTTATGACATGTATATTATACAGTAATTGAAGTGTAAGACCTCAATGACGAGTGACTGAATTGCGAGACTTTTATGACATGTATAGTATACAGTAATTGAAGTGTGAAACCTTAATGACGCTGTATAGCATAAAGTAATTGAAGTGTGATACTTTTATGACATGTATAGTATACAGTAACTGAAGTACTACACATTGTGTAGTAGAATTAATAAATCACTGCTTTCCGCATTACTAAAACTGCAACTGCACCATACTGGCTTTCATAATCTAATGTCATTTTTTTTGTCATATCCCCCAAATACCAGGTCCTCATCTTTGATTGTCCTTTTTACACCTGTATTGCCTGTCTGGTGTTTATATAATTCTTTTTCATCTGCACATATTTTGACATGGTATATTTGCGGATATTTTCAATCAGTTTCCCGGATACCGGTTGTGCGCGAAGAGATTCTCTCTGCTATGGACTTTGGCGTCAGTTGAGCCTATTTCCTTCTCGGGTGCAGATGTGTTTTCTTTTATATTAGAATTTTTTCCCACTTCCACCACATCATACTCCCCAGTATATAATTGTTATATGATACTGTGTTGTTAATAATATGTTTGTTTATTGTTTTTTTTTTTCTTTTCTTCTCCATTTGTTCGGTTTTTAGGCGGTTGCATCCGCAAATAATCTCTTACAAGTTTATCCGGCTTCTACAGTCTCGTTTTTTTTATAATGTCGCTCGTCTCAGTGTTTCATTTGTTAGAATCGTTACTTGATATATTTTGTTCGAAGTTATATTGATGTAAATACATAGTTTAGGTTGAGTCTGCTCAGTATATAACAACCATATCTACGGCAGTTGCAACTTTGAAACATTTCTGTATTATACCCTATGTCTCATTGTTCACTTTCTTAGCACATTTACTCTATAGACCTTGTCCAAATAGTTAGGTTATGCTGTAAATACATAGCCAGTTTTTGGTTCACTAATATCATTTATGTTCAATACAAAGTCACGAAAGAGGCTAGCATCAAATAATTCGTTTGTCTTTGTTTTATTTATGTACCCATATACTTTGACTTTGTAATATTTGCACGACTGACCTAGAGAATTCTGTCGTTTCACTCTCTTATCTTCGTCTCGACTCTGTCGATGTCGGAAAGAGTAGGCTAGTGTATCCACATCTAATTTTACAATCTCATCAAACAAGATAATAATACAGAACCCTGTGTTTTCATTCACTTTCTTTCTGAAAATAACTTGCACCCCTCTTCTACGTGTGTGTGTGTGTCTGTATGTGAGTGTGTGTGCGCACCTCGTTTCTCGTTCATATAGATGGCTCTACATATATTGTCATCCCTAGTCGGACATTGAGTTAAAGGTTATTTAGTGAATGGCATAAAACATACACGTTTAGGCACTGATCGTTAGTGAATGGCATAAAACATACTCGTTTAGACACTGATCGTTAGTGAATGGCATTAAACATACTCGTTTAGGCACTGATCGTTAGTGAATGGCATAAAACATACTCGTTTAGGCACTGATCGTTAGCGAATGGCATAAAATACACTCTTGTCACATTGTGGGGAAAATTTGCTAATGTTTCGTCCTTCATGTATCTTCTTATAGTTAATTTATAGTCATGAACACCTGGAATAAAACCAATACGTATTATGTAAGATTACAACTATAGACCCGATTCTAGACAAAAGAAACTGCCTGTCTGTTGCTAACCATTACGCAACGACCAGTCCACAGTTATATTCAAAGCTAGTTCTACCACCAGGTTGAGACTTCTCTGTTTGCTCTGCACCCACTAAGTGATGTCACGACCAGCTTGGAAGCAATTTTGGGGACCGAATCCCGAGAGTAAGAGGTAAGATAAAAATTTACCTTATAGCAGTTTTCGAAGAGACCAGACCGTATCCAGTCGAAACTGAGCTATTCAAATCTAGGGCTAAGTCTCAATAATCACTTTGTCCGGACTACGTCAATATTTCCTTTAGTACATGTGCGAACATGATGCGCTCTAACTAGATGTTGAAAACCGTGGGTGACAGGAGACAGCCTTGACAGTGTTAACATTTCCATATATGTATCGTGCAATACCTGGGGAACGATAATAATAATAATAATAATAATAATAATAATAAATCTAATGTATGTAGATAGAAACGAGTCATTATATCTTGTACAGACAACCTTTTTTTGAATACTTTTTTAGCCTTACGAATGAATTGATTATACTTGATGTTAGCGGCAGATGAGTCACTTCATCAACTCTCTTCTTTGCCAAACTAATCGTAGGGATTTATGTCCTTTCTCAAATTCAGTTGGGTTCCTTGGTAATCTACTGAGTTTTCGATATTATAAGGATTACTGACATAATTAGATTTTCTATATATAAAAAATGTCTACCTTGCTGAGATTGAAATAATTCTTACGTCAAATCTGCATATATAGTTTAAAATTATATATTCTAAACATTTGTGCATTCTCGCATTATGAAAGAAGATAATTCCACTTAGAAGAATCAGACAAAAACAAAATGAGCAATGAACATTGTAAATATCGACGTATGTGTTAGTACTTCCAAAGATGATACTAGTTTCACAATAGCCACTATAGGCATGGTTCAAAAGTAGAAATATAGAATACATGAGAACAAAATGTCGATTTTGATAATGGCAATAACGGGCAAAACCTTTTCAAGCAGTGTAGCTGACAGCGAGTTACACTAAGAACGAACACAGGTCGATGAATATGATTCAACAACAGCAGTACTAAACGAATTTATATTTTTCTATAGCACTGTTTGACAGTTGTAATTCGTTGCAAAACTGGCATTGAATCCAAGCAGTTATAACCCACAACACGGTTCGCTCATTCGCAAATAAGAGATGGAACAATGTCGAAGTTCAGAGCTCTATTATCATTATACAAAATGTGATGACTCCTTCGAAAAAATGTTTTGAAACCCTGCTTAGCAGCTGCATTATACTGAATCAGCTTTTCATGATTTTGTTCGCATTTTCTTTCCATATGTAAGGAAACATGCTGTATAACTACTTAAAGATAAGACGGATCATGACTGAATTATATATTTTTGCTATATGTAGTATATTTTATTTGTACTAATGTATTATATAGTTGTTGTTATATATTGCATTGAATAGCAATACATATAGTAAATAGCTCAACATATTTGAACACATAGCTAACAAGTATTTTTCATTCTAATGTAAACAATTGTCTTTTAGTATAACCCATTTTGTGGTACAGTATTAAGCATATCAGTGGCGTTGTTAGCTTGATCGTCTAGAAGGATAAAGAGTGGATTAAATGTCATTATAATATACCCGACAGTCTGGAAATCATTTAAGGCGTCATATAAATGTTTACATCGTCTGTTTCTCCCATCGTTAATGACATTTGCACATGTATTGTTGATGACATAATTTGTTTTATACGTACTGTTTGATTACTGTCACATTATTAAAGGTGAAAGGTATAGATAAACATGACCCTTGGGAAATGTTAGATATCGGTATATCTGACATACAATGTCCGTAAGTAATAAAGTAATAAGAAGCTTGCAGCGACATGTTATGTCGACACAGGTTTTATTGTAAACCATTCCTGCTTGTGGGCTGTGAGTAATAATATTTTAGATACAATCAGCTAAACCAATCAACCAGCTCCATGTATCTTCTACTGGCCATTGCCGTAAAAACCTAATATATCTTTATTATCATGTTTTTGTTACACGCAGAGAGCTGCTGTTCTCACCAAATTAATTATCAATTAATGCAAAAACACAACAATAATAAAAATATGAGATGTCTAAAAACGTTTGCCTAATAATTTATATATCAATTATAAGAAATATGTAACATCAAGTTATTATTTGACTATTCAGCGTCATACCTTGCCAATGACTCAAATGGATGTGTTTCGACACGCAAATTTGTTCTTGAACGGGGTTCAAAATTTTAATTTCTGAGGCCTAAATCGGGGATTCTAACCACTGGGCAACCACTTATTTTTAATTGATTGTAAATTCACACGTTCAAACTATTGTATAGCATTCTTACTGAACAAATAATGTAAATTGCCAGATTGTCAATGGATGACTCTTATTAATAATTACCGGTTTTTGAGAATGTACCACTGCTAAAATATCAAAATCTGAAAAGTGTTTATGCCATTTAAGCACTATAAAATAATATAGTGTTTGGTCTGGACAACATCAGCAATATTTATTTAAGCATAATGCCGTTTGCAAACCCTTAGTATTTCAGTTTATTTGTTACTGCACTTAAAACAATGTAGATATCGACTGAGAAGGTCATACAGATATTTAGGATTATATTTAAGGCCAACATTTATCTCATGCACGGGGGCCAATAATTAGCATATCACGTTTTACTACTAGCTTTCAATTTTAATGGATACAGAATGAATAATGCCTCAATAATAAATCGTCCGCTTAAATTGTGTTTCAACTTCCTTAAAGAATTTCTTTAAACAATACTTTGAGATGAAAACAAATGGCATAACGCTTTTAAGGTCAACGTTAATGATGACATTTGTTATATCAAGTGCAATATCACCTCACTGCAATCCATGCATCCAATCAGTGTAACAAATGGAACAATTGGATCTTTGGCAGCTAACCAGAACAGTTTGAATCAAGGTGTTTAATCGGGGTAACATATAGAACACTTGGAATCTAAATAACCAATCAATAACCAGAGTAAGTTATGGAATATTTGGCATCTAAGTAACCAATCAGAGTAAGATATGGAACATTTGGAATCTAAGTAACCAATCAGTGTAAAATACGGAATATTTGGACTCGAAGTAACCAGTAAGAGTAAGATATGGAACAATTGGAATCGAAGTAACCAGTCAGAGTTAGATATGGAATATTTGGAATCGAAAAACCAGTCAGAGTAAGATAGGGAACAATTGAAATCAAAGTAACCAGTCAGAGTAAGATATTGAATATTTGGAATCTAAGTAACCAATCAAAGTAAGATATGGAATATTTGGAATCGAAAAACGAGTCAGAGTAAGATATGGAACAATTGGAGTGTAAGTAACCAGTCAGAGTATGATATGGAATATTTGGAATCCAAAAACCAGTCAGTGTAAGATATGGAAGAATTGGAATCTAAGTAACCAGTCAGAGTAAGATATGGAATATTTGGAATCGAAGTAACCAGTCAGAGTAAGATATGGAATATTTGGAATCTAAGTAACCAATCAGTGTCAGATATGGAATATTTGGAATCGAAGTAACCAGTCAGAGTAAGATATGGAATATTTGGAATCTAAGTAACCAATCAGTGTAAGATATGGAATATTTGGAATCGAAGTAACCAGTCAGAGTAAGATTTGGAACAATTGGAATCTAAGTAACCAATCAGTGTAAGATATGGAATATTTGGACTCGAAGTAACCCGTCAGAGTATGATATGGAACAATCGGAATCTAAGTAACCAGTCAGAGTAAGATATGGAATATTTGGAATCTAATTAACCAATCAGAGTAAGATATGGAACGATTGGAATATAAGTAACCAATCAGAGTGAGATATGGAATATCTGGAATCTAAGTAACCAGTCATAGTAAGATAAGGAACAACTGAAATCTAAGTAACGAGTCAGAGTATGATATGGAATATTTGGAATCGAAGTAAAGAGTCAGAGTATGATATGGAATATTTGGAATCTAAGTAACCAGTCAGAGTATGATATGGAACAATTGGAATATAAGTAACCAGTCAGAGTATGATATGGAACAATTGGAATCTAAGTAACCAGTCAGAGTACGATATGGAACAATTGGAATCTAAGTAACCAGTCAGAGTATGATATGGAACAATTGGAATTTAAGTAACCAGTCAGAGTATGATATGGTATAGCTGGAGTTTAGATATACAGTCAGATTAAGATTTGGAGGGGGGCCCGAGTGCCTGAGTGGTGTAAAGCGCTCACCGTTACGGATCACTGACATCACAACTCTGCGTGGGATCGAGTCTCGGGCTTGGCCAATGCGGGTACGTGAGAAAGCTTGCCAGTAGCTTCGTGTTGGTCTCTGGCTCTTTCCGGGGTTTTCCCGGGTTCTTACTCCACCATTATATTGGCCACCATGTATAACCTATCTTGTGCTGAAAATGGCATTAAACTCTATAGCAACAGCAATAGCAAGATATGGAGCAATTTGAGTCTAGATACGCAATGAGGGTAATGTAATGGAATTTATGTATCTAATCAGAGTAGACAAGGAACAACTGGAATTTAGGTAACCAATCCGAGTGATATCAACGCCTGTGATGACTATGATGTTAAAGTTACCAATATTGAGTCCACATTTCGATCTTCTATGTCGTCGAAAAACATTGTAAAAGAGGACAGATATTTTCCTCTTTAAGGTTGACACTATCCTCATGAAGAGATACACTTTAATATATGTCTAAATGTGAGTGAATGTTTATAAATTATGCCACGATTTATGTCTTTTTGCGTAAGTTTGGTGTGTTTTGTACAGAATATAGACAATAGAAACAAGCTATACCAAAGAGAAACATACACCATTATTTCTACAGATGCAGCTTTGCTGAGGATATATTCATACATAGTATTCATAATGTGTAGTACAGAACGTCATGCCAGCATTACAGATGCTCGTCAATAAATCATAACTATGTGACAAAACGTTGCCTACTAAGATACGTAAGTATGGCATGTAATCAGATTATATCTTTAATAGACAGCTGTTTTTATGGATTTCAAAGTAAACGTTATTTATCAAATACTTACAAGGGTAACAATACTAAAACCAAACATTAGATTAACATTCTGTCTGATCAGTTAATGTCCATTATCCACGTATTTTGTTTAAATGCTGGTTTTCTTTTATTGGCCTGTTTAAGACACGATGACTTCACAGCCAGAACCTTGATTTTGTTATGTTGGCATGCTAAAGACACAATACAAAAACAGTCAGAACGCTGATTTTGTTATACTGGCCTGCTAAAGACACAATACAAAAAACAGTCAGAACGCTGATTAGGTGAACGACAATGAAGAGTGTTCAACGGCATCCCGACATAAACTTATTTCGTATGATGCACATATATTTCAATGACAAGCGCACCTTAGAGGAGAGACAGGGCAGTAAACTTAAGGTGAAAGAAATATATTTTGGAGGGTTTTGGATAAAGTTTCGTTTGCCTCATATGATTCATTATGACGCTTCGATGGTTACGTCTGCAACACGCTGGCTGGTTCCATTTGATGTCCAGGTAAAGTACAGATTGAGGAAAAATAGGTTTTTTAATGATTTTCATTTTTATTTGAAACCCCTAAATATTGTTTCTTTCTTCCTTTATTATACATTAAATAAAGCGTTATAAAGCGTAGCTTGATTAGTGTGCGATATGCTAGCTTGACCATTTGATCTGAAAATTTAAGTATTGCTTCGATTGTGCGCCAAAGTGCAGGGCCTGGCATTCTTGTGACATCTTTGACCATTTCTGGAACACATTTCTTTAATCCAAACAACTTGCACACAAACAGTGTCGATAGTTTTATGGAAATTAAAGGTGCTAATCTGACAATCGGCTTGGTCATATTATAGGAAGAGAAAAGAGGATGTTTCTGGTAACCTTTTGTTCTGTTTCGACAAACGTGTTTCTGGTGAATATGGCCAGTATTATGGAATAATCAGAAGGTATAAAAATAAATTGCACACGATGATTAAGCTATCAGGTTTCCATGGTAAATACTTAGTGTGAAATAGCTGCACCTGGTTACCTGATTTAGTTTAATTGCGTATAACTGTTGATACCAAATGACATACAAGCAACAGTAGATCGCAATAAACCCCACGTCGACATAATATGTCGCTGAATGCTTCGTAGCGCTTAATTACTTAGCGAGTTTTAATGTCAGACAATATCGATTTCGAAAATTTCCTTAGTTGATCATGTCTATGTAAATCCTTAATATTTTATATCATGAAGTACCATAAAACAGTGTGAATAAAATGTATTGTGGCACCAAAATTGCGTGTTCAAATGCTCCTAACAATTTACAAATCAGATGATGCTGATATATTATGACAGCATAAAAGCTACATGGAAATGAAGATTGACTGGAATTTACATATGTTCAATTACCAGACTGAAGACATTCTTCAGCATTTTAGACGATCAGCTAAACTGTATGACATATATGCTCAACAACGTTTGTGATAATGTCTGATGCTAACTGGAGAAGATTCTAGATCTCTACACAGTTGATGTAAAACATAATATCGCGTTTAAAGATACTGTCATGTTGCTGAAATTGTAGTATATGTTTACACATTGTTTTGTAAAATAAATTGTGATTGATTTAGCGATACCCCAGGCTTTTGTATCTGCTTTATTATTTAACTATTTATTGACATATATCCAAGATCAAGTCTTTTCTGTTAGGTTTGCCGGGAAGATTACTCATATATAACTGCTTATTGTTCTGTTGGATGTAAATATTAAACTGAAGGTTCATGTCTTTAGGTTAGATCATGTACCATCCCTTTTGGGGTTTGAGCAAATGGCTATGTGGGTAGGGCGCTGGAACATCACAGCGAGGCGACATATACTCATAAAACGGTTTCGATGCCTGTCTCCAACGACTCTTAACTCCAAAACAGTGGTATTGAACAGAAGTATCTGTTTACGGTTGTTATTGTTAAGTCGCATTTATTTACCTCTGATCATACGACATGTAATATTCACACGGCCTGACACGATATTCCTCCTGTGCGCCATTATCACAGTAATTCATCGGTATCCATGTATGCTATATAGCTAGTTAAAAACGATGTCGAAACTGGGTATCGTTAATGTAATCATAATTGTTCTGTAGTAATAGAATAGACGTACATATCTGCATGATTAATCAATCGTCATTCGTTTCTTTGATATTTCGAAGCAGATTTATCTCGTCTGTGCTCATGTTGTAGCTGATTCATGCTTATCGCTTTTAGACTTGTTTTCTGTATTACTACAAGGCTTTTACACCACTATAGTCTGTAGTATTGTTAAAAAGATGATTGGGTAATAAATGGTTCAGTGCGATTGTTGTGGATAGCACCCGAAGTGGGAACAGAGATTTACGTCGTTTTTATACGTCTAATATTAAACCCATGCAGGTGATGGCCGTACGGTAAAACAGAGAGACTATGATAGCAACGATTCAGTGTCATTTGTTACGTGTTTAGGCTCGAATAAACACAGAAAGAGTAAAAACAACAAGCTTTTCAAAATTTTATAAATAATTTATTTTCCTGGAAAATTCTGTAAAAATGAAAAAAAGTAGAAGAACTTACGGTTTCAAGAATCAAATCCAAAAATAATCTGAGAAAATCCACGAATTAAATTGCAAAAGTCCTAGTAATAAATGTTCTAATAATTTCAAGTTCGAATCCTGGTGGAAAATCCAAGATGGATGACGTATGCTGTAGTCAGTATTGTGCTTATCTACATTTCCTTGTAGAAATACAAACAATGGCACTCCGGTGTTGGAAATCCAAATTAAATTTGTAATCAATGTATTTCCAAAATTTCTGTGTGAGCACTCCTCAAAATAAAGAATTAATCCTTTTGAAATCCAAATGATCTGAAGATAATTAACTCAAAATCTGGCAACAACAAAGAAAATAACTTGATGCCAAGTGTAAAAGCCCAAAAACTGAGAAATCTCTCCCAAAACAAAGGTTGTATTGTATCATAAGACGCAGATTTGAAATTCCCCCAAGTTGCGAAATCAGGAGGGGGTCACGTGATCATGTTTATATCACGTACACAGAGCATGGCCTTGATTAGACCAATAATTTTCTCTAAGAAATAAAAAAATAAAAAAGCTGTTTACATCTGAAATGTAATCCCGTTTATCTGAGCTTGGTTGGTTAATTATTTACCACAGTTTCTTTATTTTTTGCCTTCTTTCTCTATTTTGACCAAAGGCTTCAATATATTGGCGCACTGAGACATTTTTCGTGTCGTTACATTTACTCGCACATTATGCACACAAACTCTAAACAGCATTAACTGCAAATGTAACTCAATTAATTTGTTTCTTACATAATGTATTATCAATATTTTCACGCATTTAACATGATAATTAATCCTTGACCCCAACTGATCTTACAACAAAGAGATATTAAGGTGAACGAGAGTACAAAATCTGGCCTATACGATTAAAAGAGTTTTGATTCAGTATTATAATCATTTGCTGTTGCAACCATAAATTCAACATTAGAGCGCAGGGAATATATGTTTAAAGGTTGAAACAAATCTCGTAAACAGAAATAATAAATGTATATGCATATGTGTTTTCTTTCGGTATTCGTTGAGAGAAACGTGTCGATTTATACATACCTGCGAAAGTACCTTCACAGGAACGAGTCCACGTTTATTAACAGCTGTTAATAAAATACATAGCTATTTTCCTCTGAAAAGCATTGGATAGTAAAATCTTGGGAATAACTCACAGGTAGGAATCCCAGTCTTAAATTATATAGCATAAAGAAGCCCATTCAACACATATGATACAAACAACAAACAAGTTACCTTTATACGTTACAAGATGAAAATTTAAGAGTCACTCACAGCATTGTGAATTAAATCCCAATTAACCCTAAGTGTTCTATCACAAAATTATAGAATGTTCCGAATAAATTCCTATAACCGTGAAAGTCCTGATGTTCCAATAGTCTTGAATATCGTTATGTACCACAGTGATACAATCCAGAATATCTTTGAAGGATTTTTCAATAATAATATCAAAGTAGTGTTTTAGTCCAAAAGTCTATCAGCACTTTGGAATGCAATGACTAATTTAAATATTTCATTCCTCTCAAATTAAATCTGAAGACAACTGCAAACTCTAATTATACAGATTCCCAAGGAGTTATATAAAACAAGAATCAATAACTGTTTACCAAATCCCCTTCATATACAAATAACCGCTTGACCTAAAACCAAAGAGATTGTTCTGAAGAAATCAATCATTTTGATGGAAAATTACACTGAATAGTAAGCAAATTCTCTTCAAGAACATTCTAAGTGCAAACATATTGTTAGGCACTGAACTCAGATTTTAGTAAATATATTCTATACTAATTGATCCATGACGAAAGTCAGGTAGGCAAAAACTCCATTTTCACAACACTCAATCGTAGACAAAACTTAAGCACACAATATAGATTGTTATGTATATTAAACTTAATTGATTGTTTGTTAATTTTAATGTTTTTTAATTTCATTACTTGTTATTGTAATGTAACAATGTATGCTGGATTTGACCTTTTCCAAAACTGAGTTCATTTCTGCTTGACCTGACTGACGTTTTCATTTTAATTTTGTGTAAACGACTAATGCATAGCTAAATTATTCTCTCTGTGTATGGACTTAATATCAGGATCATTATTAATAGGAAAAGTAAATGTATTTATTTGGGTCAAAGTTTGGGAATTTCCTGAGTGTAATCCAGGTTATGGCTTTGATTTCGAAAACATCAGGATCATTCTAGGAGGTTATTTTCCATTAGGTAATAGTTTCATTTAGAAAATGCTAATTGTGACCTAATGTCATGTAGAGAACTATATAATATCTTATTGTGAGGACTTGGTCATCGTGCTTTAACATCTAGCACTTTCAAGTTGTATATCATCTGTTGCGACAAGTAGTTTTGGTCTGGAATCTTCTTTGTTCACATTATTGAATTCAAGTGATTATTTCCTCTGGAAATACTCTTACCTGTTTGGGCTCTTTCAAACAGGAACAAGAAAAGAGTGAAGACAACAAGCTTTGTAAAATTTAACAAATAATTTATTTCCCTAGAAATTACGGAATCAAATCCAAAACTAATCCAATAATTAAAAAATAGAAGTCCTAGTAATAAAAAGTCCTAATGAAACAGAGTTCGAATCCCGATGAAATCGAAAATGGAAGGCGATAACGTATGCTGCGGTCAGCGTCGTACTGATGTGTAAACAGTTCTTTGTTAAATCACATAAATAATATTCCAATTTGAATTCTGTATAAATTTCTAAAACTGTCTTTGTCCAAGAGTTAATTTAAAGCACAAGTATTTCCAGGGAAAATAATCTCTTGTAATCCAAATAATTTGAAGAAAAATAAAATAGTCCAAAATCTGGTCACAACATAAAGCACTTTAACTTCTCAAATGTTAAGGTACTAATGACTATTCTTTCTCAAAATATCAATAATAAATCTAGCTACAATGCAAAACAGATGCCCGAATGTAGGTCAACTCTCTGGAAAAACCAGAATTTGAAACAATTGCTACCTGTTACTTGTTACGTACTTCTAGTATGGCCTTGATATCACCTTATGAATCATACTCTGAGAAAGAATTGAAAAATTAAAAAAAGTTTGCTACAAACTATCACTGGTTCTGAATCAAGGTCAGGAACTAGGTCAGCGTTAGATATAATATTTATATTATTAGTTGTTTATAACTAAATTAAATTTCTGGACAATGTCAAATCCAGTAAATAAAATTACATTACAATACCATGTAATGGAACTTTTAAAAAAATTAAAACTAACAAACAAACAATTAAATTAAATCATATATAAATTAAATCAAAAATACATAACAATGCAAAAGTGTTTTGACAAAATTCTTGGATAGAGACATTCACTGGAATTTTTGCTGAATTTAAACCTGGAATAATATTACTGTGATTCAACAAAAGACTGTTGACACATCAATAACACATCACCGCCTTCATTTGTTTGGAATTTTTCAGGATTTCTGCTGAATTTTATTCAAGACTTTAAATTATTAGGACTACTATCTCTAATTCTTGGATTATTTTGGGATTTAATTCGCAATACCATAAGTTCTTTTTTCTCATTTTCATTTTGTATTCTAGGGAAATAAATTATGTGTTAACTTTGACAAAGCTTGCTGTCTTTGACTCTTTTCTGGTTTTTATTTTAAGATCATAGACTGGTAACAATACATACGGATCACCCATTTACTTGTTAGCTCAACTCTCTGAGGAAGAGGAAATCCTATTGGATTATACCTGTTATCTGAGCCAAACAAGTTCAGATACAGTTGCTCTGTATTTCGACGATTTTTATCTAGTTGGAGACGAATTTACAAGACCTGTCCCAGGGGATGGGAATACAACTTCTAACTCTGTGCATATCTATGTATTTGTTGTAAACCTTTAGTCATGAGTCTCAGTTAATTTGTACACTGTCTTCATACTTTGATATTTAGTCATGAGTCTCATTTAATTAGTACACTGTCTTCATACTTTGATATTTAGTCATGAGTCTCAGTTAATTAGTACACTGTCTTCATATTTTGATATTTAGTCATGAGTCTCAGTTAATTTGTACACTGTCTTCATACTTTGATATTTAGTCATGAGTCTCAGCTAATTAGTACACTATCTTCATACTTTGATATTTGGAATAAAGAAATTTGTTCAGCGGATGTATCTTGTCAATTAAAAACCCATCTTCACACACATAGTTTTGGGGGGTGTATGGGGGTGTTTTTAGTTGGGTTGTCTTTGTGTCTTTAGCCAATGACCAGATAGTGTTGTTTCCAGCCTGTATAACTACTGTTATATCGATAATTACTTCATGAATTATATCCTGACGAGTGCTACACCCGCATCATACAAATAGGTCGCGCTGACCCATACTTCACACGTCAGTTACATAGGTTCAATTTCAAATAATGTTTATAACAGAATGCTATGCTTTACCGTCTGATCTTCAAATTTTGCGTTTAGCACGTGACTTCACGGATTTTACACATCTTTTTACATACCGGGACTTTTGAAACGTGGTGATTTGATGCATCCTAATCTCAAACGTAGCCTCTGGGTAAAGTTTATGCTGTGGTCAGTGTCGTACTGATGTGTAAACAGTTCTTTGTTAAATCACATAAAATAATATTCCAATTTGAATTCTGTATATATTTCTGAAACTGTCTTTGTCCAAGAATTAATTTAGAGCACAAGTATTTCCAGGGAAATAAAATTTCTTGTAATCCAAATAATTTGAAGAAAAATAAAATAATTAGCCCAAAATCTGGTCACAACATAAAGCACTTTGACTTCTCAAATGTTAAGGCACTGATGAGTATTCTTTCTCAAAACATCAATAATAAATCTAGCTGTTATGCAAAACAGATGCCCGGACGTGGGCCAATCCTCTGGAAAAACCAGAGTTTAAAACAATTGCTACATGTTATTTGTATGATCAGTCTAAATGACTATGCGAATCACTAATAGAACGACACCCTTGCAACAAACGAAGTTTACGATGTCCTGTGCTTTACCCTCTGATCTTCGATTCACGGGTTGTATATATCTTCTACATATAATGTTATACCGGGACCTTTGAAACGTGATGATTTGATGCATCCTAATCTCAAAAGTAGTTAAGTGGGATACCCTAGGGACAATGGGACTTAGCATTAAAAAGACCCCTGGGACACTCTAGGGACAATGGAAATTTAACATGGAGAAAAATCGTGGGTCACTCTAGGGACAATGGGAATTTAACATAGAGTTTGGGTCTGTCTAGGGACAAGGGAAATTAACATGGGAATAGAGTTTGGGTTTGTCTAGGGACAAGGGGAATTGAATATGGGATTTTTTTTTTTTTTTGTTTTTTTTTTTTTTTAAAAAGTTTTTTTTAAATTTAAATTTAAATTTAAATTTAGAAAAGGGGTAGGCAATGGATAGGTTATCTCTTTTCGAGAAATATGGCTGGCCCTGAAAAGGGCCTTTGGGTTTATGTTAATATTAATATTAACATAGATGGCATCTGTCACATCTTCTTCTTCTTCTTCTTCTTAAACTCCTTCTAACTACCGGTCCATACACAAGTACCCTCTTGAGACATCCTTGTCTTTCTATGTAAACTCTCCTCATCCATTGACTAGTATCTGTCCTATCAACAACAGTCCACTTGGACCTGACATACATGAGCATGTCCGTCCTAAACATCATGGAAGACACAAGGGTGGATGACTCAACTGTGGTCCACATCTTGAAGCGACGAGAATAGGTGAATCAATGCAGTGAACTGTGCTTATTTATAGGTACAGGAAGGATTGAAACGGATTGAATTCATTCACCAATCCGAACACGCGTTACAAAATTCAGTCAGCTCGCATCCAATCCGAAGAGAGCAGTCTGTGACGTCACGTGGTCTATATAGATTCGTTAGCGCTTGTGTGCAGTCAATCTATGCGACAGTGATTCAACATGAAGGAAACTCAGAAAACGATCCATTGGGGTGCACCAGCAGGGGAGACTGCCGAAGGGAACCCGGACTTACTTTCAGAAGAGGTACACTGGGATTTTGTGGATTTTCTTACCTCGCAAGAATTTGTTCCAGAACCTTCGTTACCTTCTTCATTACCGCAAGTGGAGAATTTTAGACAGAGACAGAAAGAAGAATTGGAGAAATTTATGCAACGACAAAAGGAAGCGGAACAAGCTTTTCTACTACAGCAACAGCAACAGCAACAAGAAGAGGTAAGAAAAAAACAACAGCAACAACAGCAAGAAGAAGTAGCAGCAAAGAAACAAGAGGGTGAAAATCAAACGGCTACGGTACTGTTGGACATTTTAGCGGAGTTAAGAAGTCTGAAACAAATGTATCAGACTTCTTTATCACGACCGAAGAGAATACGACCTTCCCGAGCTAAACACGCCAACCCTGTGACTAAGCCTGTCGTACCACCCTTAGTGATTTCAACCCAATCATCAGAAGTAGACCTTGGCCGTGGCAAAGGCTTAAGGCAGTTAAAGTTGATTGGTTAAACTCACCCCTACACCAAAATAAAAAGGCCCTTTTCAGGGCCACCCACATTTCTCGAAAAGAAATACAATTTCAATTTGCCAATAACTCAAAAATAAACCCCACCCATTTTACCCTTATAGTACGTGTCTGTGTATGAGTGCGTGAGTGTAGCTTCTTATTTTAAAATCAAAACTCAAAGACACTTACCTTATATCATTCATGTATTCTTTTATCCATTTTTTTTACAATCCAATTCACAATTCACCACAGAACACTTTAATTAAAAGTTCATTGACTTCTTCTTTCTCCTTGTTTGGTCTCTCTGTTTTTTGAATTTCTTCACCGTTTTTACCTCATTTTCTTCCCTTCTTCTTTTCTTCTCCTGTTTCTTTGTCTTCACCTGTCTTCTTTCTTCCTCTTCTTCCTCTGAAGAATCCCTCTCTTCTTCCGAAGAATCCCTCTCTTCTTCTGAAGAATCCTTCTTTTCTTCTAACTCCTCTTGTTTCTTTTTTGGGCAATCTGGAGACCAATGTCCTTTATCTTTACAATAATAACAGGTATCTTGACTTTTGTCTCTTTAAGTCCCTGTTTTTGTTCTTTTTTCACGGTCTGGACACTCTGAAGACCAATGCCCTTTCTTCTGACAGATATAGCAAGTATCTTGACTTTTATCTCGAAAGGAAGGAGAGTAGTCCGTCGGCTGGTCTGAAGAGAATTTTCTAATGACCCCTCGCAAAGCTCTGACGAAACGTTCCATCTGGGTAGTCTCTTCCATCGTTGTGCTCGGCTTGAGAGTGAAATGAATAGTGAAAGGACAAGACACACACCCTTTTTATATACGCTGGTTTGCCAAGACTATAAATTAGTCTGTGGTGTTTAAACTTGAGTCATTTGACGTTTTGCACTCAAGATGAAACGATCCCATTCATTCGAGAAGAAAGAAGAAGAAGAAA